>PVJA010000437.1:0-174611 GCA_004027025.1 Myocastor coypus
TACAATTGGAATAAGAATTCCAACCCTCCAAAACTGCCGAAGTGTTTCAAAGAGGATAAAACTGCTTTTTAAGTGTTAAAATAGAAGCTCTAAAGTGAGACAGCCTGGGGCCTGCTGGATCTTCATTGACCCAGAGCACAGGCCCAGCCTGTGAGTTAGATGACTCGGGGCCCATCAGATCCTCCTTTGACCTAGAGCCCCAGCCTGGCGTGCCTGTTGTGGAACCCTGCAGCAGAACTCCTTACAGAATTTCTGCTAAGGGCTATACAGAGGCAAGACCCACTCAGCTGATCTAGAATCAAAACATCTTACCAGAGTAGCACAGTAGGTTCACCTCCAAGAGCTGCAGCAGGAAGAAGTAAAGTGAAGCAACCAGACCCAGGTCACACTCACCTGGATGAGTTTGAACTTGGTAGATCCAGGCCTGATGCTAAGGTAAGAATTATACCAAATACCTATATCTATTAATCTAACCTGATCTGATGATGAAAATATGTAATATAACCATTGTTAAATTTAAACAATAAAAATATTAAATCATGAAAAAAAAGAATTATACCAAAGCTCTACACCAAAGGTCAGAAGGCATTGCTATGTAAAATGACAAAGAGAAGGAGCAAAATGCACTCTCAGGCCCCAGGCCTACCCAGAACGAATACAGGAGACAATAACATAGAAGAAATTGTAAATCACACCCCTGAAATCTCTGAAATAATAGCATCTGAAGTAAAGAAATGGCTGCAGAAAGGTATAGAGGAAATCAGATCAGTAATTATTTCTGAAGCAAAAAAAGAAATAAGTATAATGAAAGAGGTATTAAATGCTCCTAAAGGAAACATTGATTAAAAAATAGAGAATAGAAAAATGGTGGAGTCCATGAATGAGCAATATAGGAAAGAAATAGAACGCATGAAGCAGATCTAAAGTGCTATACAGGAACTTAAAACCTCAATCATAAGCTGGCAAAACCATACCAATGAAAGTAAAAATAAACTTCCAGACCTTGAAGACACCATTGCAGCTAGTGAAACAGTAAGAAAAGATCTCTTAAAAACAACTAGGATGCAGGAAAAAATAATTTAACATCTACAACATGATTCAATGATGAACAATGTAAAACTAATAGGCATCAATGAGAGAGGAGTCAGTACAGATGATATGAAAAGAATATGGACAGAAGTAATAGCAGAAAAAATCCTCAAATATGGGGAAACAACCTGACATTCAGTAACTGAAGCATATAGAACTTCAAATAACATGATTCAATTAAAACCACACCCAGACATACAATAATCAAGATCTCAGAAATTCAGCACAGGAACAGCATACTAAAAGCTGCTAGAGAAAAGAAACAGATCACATTTAAAGAAAAACCCATCAGAATAACAGCAACTTCTCTTTACAAACCATCAAGTCAAGAAGAGAATGGAGTAACGCACTTTAAGTCTTGCAAGAAAAAAAGATTCCAACCCTGCAAAACTCTCTTTCAAGTTTAATGGGGAAGTGAAATACTCCTGTGACAAAGAACAACTAAAGCATTTCATGATGACAGATTCAACCCTACACAGACTACTAAAAGATACTCTAGAGAGGGATCAAAATGACCACAACTCCATGAAGGAGAATGGAAAGAACCCACCAGATAGAACAAACAAGTAAACACAGGAGCAAAAGAGGTCTACAAAATCAGTCTTTCAATTATTGTGTGTAGGGGGCTAGGGAAATAACTCTGTGGCACAAGTGCTTGCCTGGCAAGGACGAAGTCATGAATTTGAACCCTGGTCCTACAAAAAAAAAAAAAAAAAAAAAAGGCAGTTATTGTATATGCAGCAGCAAAATATTTCCGTCAGTATACACTATAAATGAATTTTTCCTGTGCCCTATGGGTCATGATTCTGTCTGGATCTATAGGGTGGATATCAAGTAAATAGCAGTAGCCCAGTCCCTCAAGTGACACCTGGCCACCAGTAAGCATCATAGACACTGTCTATGTCCATGACAAACTGGAGCTTTGTGTGATATCCTATCCCCAAACTATTAGAAGTTCTGGTCATATATTTGCCATTCCAGAATTTTCGTTATGTTTTATTCTTAGTAATTCTTTACTACCATGGAAACTTTTTCTTAGTTGAATTGCTTTGAAATATTTAATCTTCAATTAATATTTAATTAATTTCTGATGTTGAATCTTAATTTTTGTTTTAAGATTGATACTGTATCTTTGACTTACAATCTACTTATAAGACATGATATGATATTTTCTCCTACTATTAGAAATTTTAAAATGTATATTTCCATTTTCCATTGATTTTATGTTATTTCTTCCTTATCTTTTACACACAAATAGATCTTTTGTTTTTCTCTTTCAGTTCTTTGAATTACTTACTCTAGTTTCTTACACACTTATTTTTTTTCTAATGTGGAATAGATATTTAATTTTGTTCTTCTATAGTTAATTTTTATATATGCTTTAATGATTGTTTTTCTTTACAATTACTTTTGAATAATTTCATTTTTGTGTATCTTGGTAAGATCTTATTCAAATTTCTTGTACAAAAGCTTCCTTGCTTTGGAAATGTGCTATAATTTACACTAGATTCAGAAATTTCAAATCTTTAAATATTTATTGCTTACCCCTTTCTACTTTGAGAATTCTAATTATATGAATATAAGTTTCTTGATTGAACTATTCTGTGACTAATCCATAAATGCTTTCTTCTTCATTTTTATTTTACACAATTTTTATTGTTATATTCATTTAAGTTTGTAAATAATTTATTTATAATGTGCAATCTATTATTAATCTATGTAATCATTTCAGAAATATTTCTCTAAAATTCACTCTGTCTGCATCTTATATCTTTACCATTTCATTATTTGTCTATAATTTTAATATGCTATATAATTATTAATTTTCAATAAAGTTAATGAGAAAAAATTAAAGAAAAGCTTTATGCAGGGTGGTCTAGCAAGAGCATTATGAAATTCTTCAGCAGATGTGGAGTTTGCAGTGAGCACTTCCCACCCAGGGCTCCCTCCTAAAGGAGTAGAGGGCAGCCTCTGAAATCCCAGCTGTGGCATTGTGGACAAGGCAGCAGGGCTGGAGCTCTTTCTACAACACTCCTTCTGAAATAATCCTTTTCCTTCTACTCATCAGGCCTTCTTAAATGTCAGCATTTCCTGGAGTTCAAAGACATATCTCCTCCTGGGGTCTGTCCTGTTTCTCACACTTCCTGGCTGCATCCACTTAAATGTCACTCCAATACCCACACACACCCCTCCCTGGCCTCCAGTGCCCCCTGTCTCTTTCCAGGGTGCCACTCATCTCCTGGTCCAGCAAGTTGGGGCATCAGAGTCACCAGTACTTGTTGCTTTCCACACATGCCATCCCTTGCTAGGTTCTGTGGTTTCTACCCCAATCCATCCTCTCACCATCTATATTGTCATACCTTTGATTCAGGATCTTGTCTTCTCTCTACATGATGGTGATAGTGTCCCCAGACTCTCTGGAATATTAATTGTCCTTATTAGAAAAGTACTGAACCTTCCAACATCCCCTGCAGCCTGGTGACATAGGTGCCATCACTCCCATCACTCTTCTATGTGTCCTGATGACTGAAGAGGCTTGCCACTCCATCCTCCACCAGGCTGGGAGAGATGCAGATCTCTGTGCAAGAAGAGGGAGAGGGAAGCAGGATTCGGTAAGGACAGTGCAGGTAGCTTCAAGAAAGCCTCAGAACAAAGACTTCCCAGCAGAGGAGCCTGTGTTGGGAAGGAGTGATCCAGAACTTGTACCATCCACCACCTTTAGCTATTGGTGGGAGAAGTACAGGAACAGCAAGAAACTGATCTGCTGGAAAACAGCACTGATCAGAGCGATAGTGTGTGTGTGTGTGTGTGTGTGTGTGTGTGTGTGTGTGTGGTGTGTGTGTGTGTGTGAAACCTTCTCTAATGCATGTTTTTCCAGGATACTTGCTGCCCTTTGGGGCTGTATGTAACAGTGATCAAACTAAATTATGCCATCAGGGGGAAGTTCCTCCATGTGCACATCATTATCTAGAGTCCAAAATTTTAACTGGTATTAATCTGACAACATGGTAAATCAGATGTATTTTAGCCATATATTCCTTTTTCTTTTTTCATATCAATTTAGACTTTTTATTTTGCACTTGCTGAAACAGCTCCTTGAGATTTTGATATTGATAGTAGATCACTCCTATTCACACAAAAAGTATATAAATAAAACTAATAAGGTATTTCTAAAAGTTCAGCCTAATTCTTCTGAATAATGTTTTGAAAATTTTACATTTTCAGAAAACTATATATACACATGCAGTTTTAAGAAATAATTCAGAGAAATCTCATGGGTTTCATCCATAATCCCCACTGAAAACTTCTTTTGTAGTTATTGCACAATATCACAACTAGGAAGTAGATCACACTGACGCAACCCACTGCCTTTATTTTACCTGCTTTCTATGCACTCATGGTGTGCCTGCCTGTGTGTGTAGCTATTCTGTTCAGTTTTATCAGCTGTGACCTCCATAGAAAACGCAGAACAGTCTCATCTCAAGGGCCTCTTGTGCTGCCTCTTGTGCCATAGTCTCCACCTTCCCTGACTGACCACCTCTGCGAACCTCCATTCTGTTCTCCAGCTCTTAAATTTGCCATCTTGATAATGTCATATAAATAGAATCATGCAACAGGTAAGCTTGGAGACTGGCTTTTTTTTTTTTTTTTTTCCCCCACTCAGTGGAATTCTCTTAATATCCCTCCAAGTTGTGTGTACTGATAGCTCACTGTTCTCTCATTATCAAATAATACTTTATGGACTAGATGTTGCATAACCATTTAATCAGTGAAGGACATCTGGGTTGCTCCCAGGCTTACCTGTCAAGAACAGAACATCCATGAACATCCATGTGGGCCTGTTGACATGAAGAAAACTATTGAGAGCTTCAGGATTTTCATGTGAAGTCTAAGTCTGAAAGTACTAAAAATTTTCACCTGTATATTTTTCTAAAAGTTTTATAGTTTTCCGTTTTACATTTAAGTCAGTGATTGGAGTTAATTTTGAGGTTGAGGTTCCTGTTTTCTTAGGCAGCTGGCCACTAAATTATTTTTTGCACCTTTGTTAAAAATTATTTGCTTATGTTTGTGTGAGTCTTTTTCTAGATTTCCTACTGTTCCATTCCACTTATTGTGTTCATTCACCACTGTTACATTATCTTGATTAACACAAATATGTAGTAAATCCTATGTCAAATAGAGTGATTTCTTCTACTTTTTCTCTTTATAAAACTACTTTAGCTCCTTTAAGTCTAGTGGGTTTTCAGACAATGTTTAGAATAAGACTACCAATGTCTACAAAAGCTATGTCTAAGTTTATGATGAAAAGAAAGTTCAATCTTTAGATTAATTTAGGGAGCACTAACACTTTTATTATACTGAATTTTCTTTTTTTATATATTGAATTTTCAAATCCAAGATTCAATCATGAATCTCCCAATCTGTGTTTACTTAGGCCTCTCCTTTTCATACCCATTTAGTAATTTTCAGAGTCTGTTCAAGTTTTGCTCCATTTGTATGTTTCATTCTCTTATAGTAATAGTATTATGTGTTTAATTTTGGTTTACACAAGCTCATTGGTATATAACAGTATTTAAATTGTGTGCATTGTTCTTGTAGTCTATGTTATGCTTTGTGTATAGGTGTGCCCCCAAAGCCTCATGCAGTCGGGGGACGGCTTCTGGAATTTGTGATTCATTATTGTGGGTGCTGCACCTCCGCTGGGGCAGGAGATTTGCATGTCAGTGGAAGGAAGGAAGAGAAGTTAGCTGCTTGAGCTGCTGCTGCTCCTCCCTTCACTCTTGCTCTTTGCCTGCTACCTTGAAAGGTTGCTCTCTGCCATGTGCCTCTCTGTCATGGAGCCAGCTGAGTATGGACTGAAACCTCTAGTAACTGTGAGCTAAATAAACCTTTCCTTCCTTAATTTGAGTGTTGGGTATTTGTCCCAGCAACAAGAGAAGAGTAACTAAGACAGTCTACAATATTACTGAGCTCATTTATTAGTTCTAGATTCTACATGATTTCCTTCTAGACAATAGTGCTAATAGCTAATAGCTGCCTGGAATTTCCAGTAATTTGTTCAGTAACAGTGGTAGGAGTAGACATCCTGGCCTTGCTCAGTCCTACAGGGAAAGCACAGGCTTTCACTATTAAGGACTACGTCAGTTATTGGTTTTTATAACTGCTCATTATCAAGTTGAAGAAGCTTCTCAGTTTCCGCGGAGAGTTTTTCTCTTGTATGGGTGTTAAGAGTTTTACAAATGCTTTTTACTGGATCAATTAATATGATTGTATAATTTTTAGCCTATTGTATGGTGATCACATTAATTGATTCTCATGAATCTAATAATCTCAGGATTTTAGATTTGAGTAAACCTTAGTTGATCATAGTGTATAATTATTTTATGTATTGCAAGATTCATTTATTATCATTTTGTAGATTTTTTTCATTTTATATATTCTTTGTGTTTGTTTATGAGTGATATTGGTGTCTTTTTTTGTTTTGAGAGCTTTCTTTTTTTCTGTACATGATCCTAGGCTGAGAAATAATGGCTTCCTTTTCTTTCTGCCTTTCCTAGCAGCGTGCTTCTTAAAATGAGTTGAGAAGTGTTCCTTCTTGTTGTATTTTCTGGAAGATTTTGTAAACATGATTCCTTTTTAAACATTGTTTGAGCCATTTGGAATTTCTCTTCTCTGGATTGCTTGTGTGTACTTTTGTTTACCTGTCTGTTGCGTTGTCTGTCTTTTCCTCATTATGTGTCTGTACACATACTTTACTTATTTGGATACGAAACATTTATCTGATGTGTAGATTCAAAATGTCCTCTTCTAGCCTGTCTCCTGTCTTTCTATTCCATTTAGAAATCAACAAAGGGGGGCTGGGGAGATAGCTCCGTGGCACAAGTGCCTGCCTGCCAAGTTCAAGGTCTTGAGTTCTAACCCCAGTCCCCCAAAAGCAAGAAAGCAAGAAAGTAAGAAAGCAAGAAATCAACAAAGGGCACCATAATGTGGTGGTCAAGTGTTCAGTCCTCTGCACTTGACTACCAAGGTTCAAACCTATGTCTTCTCCTACTTAGTAGCCTATGACCTTGGGAAGATGACCTTTATGCCTCCACTTCTTTGGCAAAGCAGAGAGAAATAGCATAGACTCCAAGGATTATTTTCATAATAAACACTATATTCTGCTACTGAAAATAAATTTACAATAGTTACCTGGAAAGAATAAAACTCTCACCATGTATTAGTTACCATTTAATGTTGGTAATTTTGGTAGAGAAGATTTAAATTCTAAAAATATTTGTCAATCTCTTCTCATTTTGTGGTCTAATAAATCATTCTTTATCTGATAGAGGTTACAAAGTTGTTTTTCTATTTTTCTTCTGATAGTTTAGATGTTTGTGTGTTGGCTAGATCTTTAATTCATCTTGAATTTTATTTTTAATAACAGAGACAGACAGACACTTGGCTGCTACAACAGAGATTTAAGCTCACAAAGACTTAAGCAGAAGGAAGGCCTCTTTCTTTATTGTCTCTCAATATCATAATGAAGCTTTAATCTTATGGCCTGAAACAACTGCCCTGGTTTCTGTTACTGCACTCATATACCATGCAGTGGAAAATGGGAAAGTGGGGGGCTCCTGCTCTCCTTCTAAAGGGGTGATTGAAAACTGTCCAGGGTTCATTTTTCACGTAGGTATCTGTATTGGTCAGGGTTTTACTTAGAGGAACAGAATAGATATAACATAAGGAAAGGATATTAACACAAAATATACAATCTATAAGGAATTATAAGATTGGCTTACAACAGTCAGTCACAGAGTCAGATGAGAAAGTGTGCAGAGGGCGCCTGCATGCTCCGGACTGAAGAATTCAATCCCGAGGTCTGGACTTCACTGCAGTATTCCGTGTAAGTCTCTGTCGGCTGATGGGTCTGCAATGGAAGACTGAAGTGTCTGTAATGGATGCTGAAGAGTCTGCGACGGATGACGAAAGATCTAAGCTGGAGGCTGAAGAAGCTGCACTGCAAGCCAGATGATGAAGTCCAGGCCGAATGCGAAGACAGAAGCTTCTCTGACTAAATGAAGTCTTGACTCCTTCCTCAGCCCTTTAAAAAGTCTCTTTGTGCTCAGTCATTCTGATGTGGGCCCATTGTGCCCTAGGATGGAACTAATCATACACCAGGATGGGCCCTTGATCCCACTGTAAGGAGGAGCCAATCATATTCTAGGCAGGCCCTGGTCACACTCCAGAGAGGAACCAATTGTACCCTAAGGCGGGGCTCCCACCAACGGGGAACTGGGTGGCTCAGTCATCCAGCCAAGCCGACACAACGTATCAACCCTTACAGTATGTGATGCTGAATAACTGAGTTCTAGCAAGAACACACTCTCTTTCCAATTTTAGTCCTCTGTTAGAACTATTTAGCACAGAAGCCCAGCTCAGACCCTCAAAGAATTGTACAACACTGTCTTAGTTACTTTTTACTTGTTGCTGGTACAAATACCAGACACTCAAGATGAAGGAAGGAAAAGTTTATTTAGCTCACAGTTTGTGGAGGTTTCAGTCCATATTCGGCTGGCCCAACGCTGAGTGGAACAGAGCAGAGAGCATCCAGTTCATGGAGGTGGAACAGCAACAAAATGGTGGCAGAGGTAGCCAACCAAACAGGGCAGCAGAGAGCAACAGCTAGAGCTCCAGTCTGTCTCTCTGTCTCTCTTTATATTACATTCAGGCTCTACACCTTAGCTCCCACCCTAGGTTACACCCATAATCCCAGAAGTACTTCCACCCACAATCCCATCAGTACTAAAACCTATAATCCCAGGGATCATGGATCAAGTCTCAAACTCTAGAAGTCCCCGCCCAGTGACTCCATGAGGCTTTGGGGGGACAACTAGACATAAACCATAACAAACACCAATAGTGGCCAGTGACTTCTGCAGATGAGGGCTGGCTTCTGCAGCCTTCTGCCATTGATAAGCCACTGCAGACAACCAATTCGCACCCATACACTGTGGCACTTCTTCACCACCAGCAGGCTTGCTCCCACAGCAGCTTCAGAGTGGTCTTAATCCCAGTCTTGGAGGGGAGCTACGCTGAGCTAAACTATTTTTTATAAAAGTAGAAGAATGAGGGCTGGCCAAATAGCTCAGTGGATTAAAGCACCTGCAAGCAGGCGCAGGGGCTGGGGGATCAACCCCAGGCCTGCAGTGCCAGCCCTACCCCCAGGGCACACTGAGATGGCAACTGAGACTGGGCATGGTGGTGCACACCTGGCAGGCAGATCACTGTGAGTCCAACCTGGGAAAGAACCAATTATTTCTACAAGCAAATTCAATATTTTTCCATATTTGTAGTTACTTATTCCAGCACCACTGTCAAGAATCATTTACTCTACAAGTGATTTGAAAAACATGCCTCTAACATATATAATATCCACTTTCTACATAGGCATGGGCCTGTTTCTGGAACCTCTCTTAATCCACTAGTGCATGTCCCTGCCCTTCACCAGTAAAACAGTATTTACATTGCTATAACTCTCGTGAACAAAGTCTTCCTTCTTTAGTCTTACTTAGAATTTTAGTATTGTTCTTGGCCTGTTAGTGTGTCTAGGTGTCCCCTCATGTGCTTATGGGTGGGTTTTACAGAGCTGGCTGGATCTAGAGTGTGTGAAACTGATACTAAGGGTTTGTGGCACTAAATTATTCACTGATTGGTTTAGCATAGTTCTGGGTATGGACACTGGGAAGCCCCACCCTAGGTATGAGTGGCACCACCCAACAGGCTCGTAGCCTGGATGGGATAAAAGGGAAAGGGAGACTTGCTTGGCTGCTTGCTGCCTCTGCCTGCTGCCATGTTTCTCCTCTGCCATGCCCCTCTGCTATGCCATCTTGCTTGAGAGCTGGTCAACTATGAACCAAAGCCTCTACAAACTGTGAGCCAAAATAAACCTTTCCTCCTTTAACTTCTGGATGCCCAATATTTATTTCATCAACAAAAAAAAAGTAACTAAGAAAGTCTTACATATTGATTTTATTTTACTTTTTTATTATCTATTTAGTGCAGGGTCTATAGAGTCTCTACACAGATTGGACTCATAGTGAGCCTCCTGTTTTCAATTTCCCAAGTGCCAGGATTACAGACAGGTACCACTATCTCTGTCTCAATCGCTATCCCCGTACACTGGTGGGGGCAGGGTCGGCACAGCAATCCAGGGATCAAACCACTGAGCTATCTGTCTGGCCTTGCATATTAATTTTAGAATTATTACTCTTTCATAAAATCATCTACTAGAACCTTGTCTTAGTTACTCATCTCTCAATGCTGAGGCAAAATACCTGATACCCACAATTAAAGGAGGAAAAACTTATTTAGCTCATAGTTTGTGGCGGTTTCAGTTCCATAATCAGCTGACTCCAAGGCAGAGTGACACATGGCCGAGGAGCGACAGTTCAAGACAACAGAAAGCAGCAAAGCAGCAAGAGGAAAATGGGAGGAAAGCATGCCTCTTTTCAAACCTCCCTTACCTTGTAAGTAGACCACCACCCTCCACAGGAGTGTGGCTCTTGCACATGCTCAGGGTATTTACACAATGAGGACCCTGGTTCTCTGCTGAGTCACTTAGTCAAAATTCAAAACTTCTCAGGTGGACACAACATATCAACTATTACAAATATTTATTGAAAATACATCAAACTCATAAACTGTTAGCAAAGAACTGACATGTTTAAAAATTCAGTCTCCCAGTCCAATGTCAAGACATCTATCCATTTACTCAGATTTTGTATGTTCTTCAAAAATATTTTACATTTGTTCTCATGAAATACTTTCATGCTATTATTAAACTTATTTCTAGGAGATAATGTTTTGCTGTTACAAAAGATATGCTTTGCCATTTTATGACTACTTATTGCTATTGTTGATGTTCGAATGTGAGCCTTGTGTCAGGAAACCTTTCTGAACTCCTACTGATGTGTGAGTTTAAAAATTCTCTCCAGTTTTTCTTGTGCATAATTATATCTTTTGTAGATAATTTTTAAATATTTTTTAAAATTCTTTCATCTCACTTTCCCTTCTCTCAATACACCAAGGACCTCATAAGCAATGCTGAGGAACAGACAACACTGGGTAACACATTTTTGTTTCTCACTTTAGCAGTTAGATCTAAAGTTTTGAGTGTCTACTGTGAGGTATTGATAGTGTCCCCCTATCATATAGTGGGAGAGACAGCTACCTGCTCCCTAAAAATCAGTCTCTTCTTCCTTGTTAACAATGCCTGACAAACATATCCACGTAAAATACAGCCTTACCAGCTTCCCTTGCTTCTGGTTGTGGTTATATGACTGACTTCTGACTGGTATGACCGTCTGGGGTTTGGGGGTTGAGGAATGAGCAGCTTATTTGATTTATTTGTTCACTGCAATACTGAAGACTGAACCAGGAAGCTCACACCTTAGGCAAACCTTCTACCACTCAACTATATCCCCTGTCTTTTTACTTTTTAATGTAGAGACAGAGTCTTACTAATTTTTCAAGGCTTGTCTTGAACCTGTGATCCTCCTGTCTCAGTCACCAAGTAGCTTGGATTACAAAATATGCAACACTATACCTGGCTCAGAGGTATTTTTACAACTCCTAGACAGTTCCTTAAAATAAAGGATGGGGGTCATTTTTACTTCTGTCTTTACTCCTCCACCCAGATGATCATGCAAATGAGACAAAACAATCACCCTGGACCATGATTAGCTGGCGAAAACTGTGAATTAGGATGACAGAAGAGAAAGACAGATCGATAAGCATCTGGATTGTCTTGCTTCTCTTAGGCAGCCCTCCTGCACTGGGCAGTGAAGGATTTCTTCTCTCTTGCTTCTCTTTCATGCCAGAGGAGGGGACATTACATGGATGATCACAGAGCCACCAGACTTGGTGGGCACTGCCTAGCTTCAAAAACAATTCACACCAAGGAGAAATGAGCCCTTTTCTGCAGAGGTTCTGATCGGAATCACTGACTCTTACGTTAACAGATACACAGGTTAAGGAACTTCTATTAATAGCAGTGCCTTCCCAGAGCAGTGGTTGAGTCTAGTTTGCACTGTCCAATACTTACAGAACCAGCTATATCCTGCTTTACGCCAAGAAATGCCTGCATTCATTGGCCACGCAGAAGCCCCTTAGATCCAAGTTTCAGCTCTTCAGAATCCCTTCTCCCAGCTCTTTGCTCCATACCTCCAGCTCTGTCTAGCCACACCTGCTTCCTGTAGCTGTTCCCACAATGATCCCCTGATGTTCTCCTTTTACCTCTTCAGTGACATGGTTAGCAGCTTAATACCTATTAGCAATTCTTTACATTAAATTATCTCTACTAAGATAAGTGAAGATTTCCAGCTTTAGCACTGGGAAATAGCATTGCTCCCACTGGAGATTAAGTTTTCTTGAATCCATATGATACCTGAGACCACAGAGCAAACAATAAGACCGCTAGTGCCTGTAATAATAATAAATAAAAAACGTCCTGAGCATTTACCACCATAGGACAGATGTCATTGAATGCCAAGGTTCAATTAGAAACCTTTAGCACACTGTAAAGGACAAGTCAGGGAAGCCTGAAAGAGTAAAGCTCCTGGAGAGTAAGGCCACATAAATAGTGGTGCTGACATCCTTGATCTTTCTGCTCCAGTGAACCATCCCACACCTGAATCTCCCAGGGAAGAATCTTGACAAGGCTCCCTCCCGCGAGCTGACCAGGAAAGAGGAACATCAGCCACAGACAAAAGCCCACCCAGAGCTCATCCCCAACTAAGACTGAGGCCAAATAATTACAAATAAAGCGTATTTCCCTTTCCTGTTCTCTACCGCATACAAACAAGAATTAAGTAAAAATGACAGGGAAATCCAAGTGAGAGGGCAGCAAAAAAGCCACTCTCCTTTTAGAGCAGCACAAATGGAAACCCAAAGACAAGCAGAGACCCAGCTTCAAACCCAGCCAACTACTGACTACATTAACACCCCTACCCACATCATTGACCTAGCAAAAGGAAAAGCATGTTCATTCTCTAAGTATAAATATATTCACTACAGTGTCTATTGCTCTATGCAACATCCAAAAAATTTGTGAGGCATACAAAATGGCAAGATAAAACATAGTCCGAGGACATAAAGCAATAATAACTAAATTCACACGACACAGAAACTGGGACTATCAGTGTCTTTGTTTCATGTTACTATAACAAAATATATGAGGCTGGATACTGTATAAAGAAATTCACTGGGCTCATGAGTTCTGAAAGTTCATCAGCATGGAATCTGGAGAGAGCTCACTGATTGCTGTGTGACATGTCAAAGGCCATCACACAGACAAAATGTGTGTGTGTGTGTGTGTGTGTGTGTGTGTGTGTTTGTACATACATGCTTGTGAGCACAAGAGAGAAAAGGAAAGAGACAGTGACACAGATAAAGAGACAGGGGCAGAGAGATCAGTAATATGGTGAGGAGGGAACAAGGAAGCAGGGAAAAAGAGTCAAGGCTCTAACCAATCCCAATCCACTCCTTAAGAGCAGCATTAATCTCCTCTTAGGGTGAGCATAATCCAATTGCTTTCCACTAAGACCTACTTCACTCACGTCCTACCATCTTTAATACCATTACATTAAGGCTCCAACTTTGTATCAATTTAGAAAGATCACCAGAAGCAGCTCACTTTTACCTGGTAGGACAAGCAATATACCTGGACAGCTGTGACACAGCACCATTCAAACTTAATCACTGACATTCTACACAACCACACACTGATCCACAGTATCCTTGATATTACTCTGATTGAATCTGATCAGCAAGAAGTAATTGATTTCCTATTTGCCTCCGGAAGACAGATATGAGTAAAAAAACGGGAGATAACTTTTGTTAATATTCAAGGAAACCAGGGATTCAAGTGCCTACCTAGAAAGCACAAGATACTAAGTTCGATCACTGATAAAAAAAAAAAAAAAAAAAAAAAAAAATCAGGGGAATATGACTTTATTTATTTATTTATTTATTTACTTATTTGTATGTATGTAGTTCAAGGTCTCACTGCACAGAATATCAGACTCGTAGTGATCCTCCCAAGCACTGAGATTACAGGAATGTATCACCACACCCAGTCTCAGTCACAGGGCCGGCAAGGCACACTGGGGAATCATCACCCTATCCCTACATCTGCCTAAGTAGGCACTTTAATCCACTGAGCTATCTGGCTGAACCTAAGGGCATATAACTTTAGTGAAGTTTCTAAGGAAAGGTTCAGAAATTTGGAACTAAGGTGAAATACATCTTAAAATTAAAAAAAAAAAAATACAACAACACAAAACGTCATCAAATACTTTGTATAAAATTTAACAAATATGCACAGGAGGAGTATGATGGACTTATGTATAAAACACAGTTGTAAGAAATAGAGTGAGACTCCTAAATAAGTGTAGGGACATTCCATGCCTATGACTTGGAAGGTTCAATATTACTAAGATGTCAATTCTTCCCCAAACTGATGTGTACATTTAACACAGTATCTGTCAAAATCCCAGAATAATTTTTTGGTAGAGCTTGACAAACTAATTCTAAAATTCATTTAAGAAGGAAGAAAAACTTTGAAAGTCAAAACAATTTTTAAAAATCCTAGAAAATTTGTACCACTTGATTTATTTACTATAAATTTTTAGAAACCAAAGCAGTGCAATAATAAGAGAGACATATAGATTAATGGAACAGAATAGAGTTCTAAACAGACTCTTACATAAATAGTAAATTGACTTTTTTACAAAAGCATTGACGATTTAATGGACAAAGGTTCATCTTTTTAACAAATGGTGCTGGAACAATTAGACATCAATAACAAAGAAAAAGAATTTCAATCCATACTTCATAGCACACATAAATATTAAGTCAAAATGAAACATGTATCTAACCGAAATCTAAAACAATAGGGCCGGGCGTGGTGGCGCACACCTGTAATCCCAGCACTTGGGAGGCTGAGGCAGGAGGATCGGTGTGAGTTCAAGACCAGCCTGGGCTACAAAAGTGAGCTCAAGGCCAGCCTGAACTGCACAGTGAGACCCTGTCTCAAAAAGACAAAGAAAAAAAAAAAAGAGGCTAAAACAATAGGGGGCCAGGGAGATAGCTCAGTAGAATAAATGCTTGACTGGCAAGCACAGGGTCCTGGGTTCAATCCCCAGTATGGAGGGAGGGGTGGGGAATTCATCTCTGGAGCCCGGCAGGACAGCTCAGTGGTCTAAAACGCCTGCTTAGGAAAGCTTAGGGGGTTGCAGGGACCACGGTTCGATCCCTGGCACCACATGGGGCACCAGCCCTGCCCTCAGGGCAGTCTGAGCTGGCCATAAAAATAAATAAACAAACAAAAGTTCTGGAAACAAGAAAAAATAAAATAAAATAAATAAAACAATAAATTTTTTAGGAAGAAACAATGAGAGAAAATAATTCTCAACCCTGGATTAGGCAAAGATTTCATAGATAAAACACAATACCTATAAAAAGAAAAAGTGATAAAATATACTTCATTAAAATTTTAAGCTGTTCTGCAAGAGAAACTCTTAAGAAAATGGAAAGATAGGCCACAGACTAAAAAAATATATTTGCAAAACATGAATCTGAGAAAAGATTTAGATCTTTGTATCTTTTGGTACACACAGAATTCTCAAGAATCAGTAATAGGGAAATAACCTAATATAAAACGTGGGCAAAAGTTTCAACAAATGTTTATATATTTTTATATATAAAAATATAGGGCCACCAAATAGCTCAGTGGATTAAAGTGCCTACTTAGGCAGACACAGGAGCTGAGGTTCAATTCTCAATGTGCCTTGCCATGCCATGCTGTGCTAGCCCTGGCACCGCCCCTGGGGCACGGTGAGGTGGCGATTGAGACTGCACATGGTGGCACATGCCTGTAATCCCAGCTCTTGGGAGGCTGAACACAGGCGGATTACTATGAGCCTGATATATATAGTGAGATCCTGTAGACCCTGTACTAAAATACAAAATATACATACATATTTATCAAATAGAGCCTTACATAGTAGCACATGCCTGCAATCCCAGGACTCTGGAAGACTGAGGCAGATCACAAGTTGGAGCTCAGATAGTGCCATTTAGTAACTTAGTAAGATCTGTCTCAAAATAGAAAATAAAGGGCTGGGGCATAGCTCAGTAGAAAGACCCTGGGGGTCTTCAATGCCACCACAGGGGGTTGGGGCGGGAGATAGTAAGTAGGTACACAAAGGGATATTCAACATCACAGGTCATTAAGAAAAATGCCAACTAAACTTCAGTGATAAACCATCCTCTACCTACTCCAAATTTTAAACAACTGCCTGACCAAGTGTTGGGAAGCATGAAGGCAAGTGGAATTTCCCACTGCTAGAGGGAATAGGGCAAAGCATACATCTAGCATAAGGTCCCGTCGTTTCACTTCTAGCTACTTACCAGACAGAAACAATCCATATGCTCACACAAAGATGTCTATAGGAAGGTCCTTAGGAGAAGACAGCCTGGTGAAGGGCTATCTGCCAGGAGGGGCATCCCAGTTGGAGCCCTATGATTCAGACAATGAGATTACAGCTGAGGCGGGACAGCCTTTCAAAGAACAAAGCCCAGCCCAGGGTTCATTACTCTCAACCAGCCCTCAATAGGGTGTGGCCCTGGAAGTGGGGCCCAATTGGCCCCAACACTCCTGTCCCAGAGGGAGCCACAGAGATCCTGTTCCCCACTGCTATCAGAGTGGATGGGACTGCATCCATTCAACAGAGCAGTCTAGAGTAGCCTGGTGTTCCCACCGTGGACATGCAAGCTGCAGTGCCTGTCACTCCCCCACAGAGCCTAGCAATAACCACCACTGCCTACAGCCCCAGAGCAGGTCACTGCCCCATTCTCCAAGGAGGGAGGGGAGGTGTCTCCACCTTGGCAGCCTGGAAGCTCTGTGCCTGGAGAGTGGGAGGCAGTTCTTCTGTTTTCCCGTCAGCACTCTCTAGAGAAGCCCGCACTCCAGCCCTGCCTCTTATCTCTCACAAGCTGATACACTCATAGACAAGAGGCCGCTTCTGTCAGTTGCTGCCAGTTCTGAGCTTTTTTTTTTTTTTTTTTTTTTTTTTTTTTTTTTTTTTTTTTTTTTTTTTTTTTTTTTTTTTTTTTTTTTTGGCCTGAAGCATTGGCTTCCTGAAGCATTGAATCCCAAAATCCTCTGAATTCAGGTCTGGCCCCTCTGTTCACTTGCCTCACTTGTGGGTGCCATGGGATAGGTAGGTTAATAGTCACTACTTGAATGAAGAGATGAGGGACGTAGCCCAGGCAAGAGAAGGCAATGGGAGAGGGACAGCTTTCTGGGAGCTTCCTCATCCAGGTGACACGTTTGCTCTGTGTTAGGATGAGCAACAAACAGCATGACTTTACAGTCCCATGGCTTTTCCTTTAGAGACAGGGAC
Source organism: Myocastor coypus (assembly GCA_004027025.1). Lineage (NCBI taxonomy): Eukaryota > Metazoa > Chordata > Mammalia > Rodentia > Myocastoridae > Myocastor > Myocastor coypus. Next base: position 17,538 of record PVJA010000437.1, read on the forward strand.
ATGTCAGCAGCCTCCTTGTCAGTCTACAAGCAAGAGACTAGAGTCAGTGGCTCCTCTGTTCCCTATCAGGCCTTATTTATTTATTTATTTATTTATTTATTTATCTTTGCAGGACTGGGGTTCGAACTAACAACCCTGCACTTGCTAGGCAGGCACTTCTGCCAGGGAGCTATCTCCCCAGCCCTCAGGCCATATTCAGTGTTCAAGATATCTGTATTTTAGGAAGCTCTGTTTTTTTGTTTGTTTATTTTTTGTTTTGTTTTGTTTTGTTTTTTTGCCAGGACCAAATTTCTTCATTGGAAAGAATTAAAGAACTTAAGTAAATGTTCTGGTACAATTTGTAGAAAAGGTTAAAGTAGCCCCAATATGCATGTGTTGCCTTGGTGACATTGGCTCTCATTGTCACTGTCCCCCAGGCTATGCTTGTTGAAGAGGTACTCTGCCATGCTAGACTCAGGGGCTCCCATCTTGCACAAGGTGGTCATCCAGCTCTTCGATGGCCTTTCCCTACTCATCCAGGTAGTGCGTATCAATGAAGTCACACCGATGAGGGTCGTTCTTATCAGTGGCCAGCTTGTGCAGCTCCAGGAGGGACTGGTTCACACTCTTCTCCAAGTGCAGCATGCACTCCATTGCGCTCAGTCCATTCTCTGAGTCAGCACAGTCTGGTTTCTTGATATCCTGATGGAAGGCCTGGCCACCGCACTGGTTCTGCAATTTCATCAGCTTCTAGGCATGCTCTCCTCTCCTTGTCAGGATGGTAAAGAAAGCATTTGGCAAAGTTCTTCAAAGCCACATAATAGTGGTCAAAGTAGTAAGACATGGACAGGTAGAGGTAAGAGGCGTAGAGCTCCAGGTTGATCTGGTGGTTGATGGCAGCCTCGGCATCCTGGTGGTGGTTCTGGCGCACCTGTGAGGGCGAGGTGGTTGTTATGATGCTGGCCGGTAAGGCTGGGCTGCCGCGGTGGTGCAGGCAGTGGCGAGGGCAGCAAGGGTAGGGCTCTGTTCAAGCACTGTTGAAGCAGGAGACTGTGGTGGCACTCGACAGAGGACCAAGCTCTGGATTCTGAGGAGGAAAGGAACTGAGATCAGAGAGATTCCCTAGGTATAGCCATCTTCCTTACCATGAAGTACTCAGCAGAAAAGGTGTAGTGGAAAACAAGCCCAAAGTATAAATAATTTCAAAAGAATAAAATAAAAAGCCATAGGAGGCCGGGCGTGGTGGCGCACACCTGTAATCCCAGCACTTGAGAGGCTGAGCCAGGAGGATCGCTGCAAGTTCGAGACCAGCCTGGGCTACAAAAGTGAGCTCAAAGCCAGCCTGAACTGCACAGTGAGACCCTGTCTCAAAAAGCCAAAAAAAAAAAAAAAAAAGTCATAGGAGGGCTGGGGAGACAGTTCAGTAGTCTAAGCACCTGCCTGGCAAGCACAAGGACCTGGGTTCAACTCCCAGTACCACATGACATGCCACATTAGATCCCCAGGTGTGCTTTGCCAGCTACCAAAACCATTCTGTATAGCAAAGCCCTGTACCAAATAAATAAATAATATTTAAAAGCAATAATAAGAGGAAAGACAGATCCTTTTCAAAAGAGAAAGGGATCAAGAGGTGATCAGAAGAATGAAGATGGTGAGGGGATAAGAAGAGTGAAGGCATGTGAAGTGTATGTGTCTACCCCTCAAGATGACTACAACCATGATGGACTGCAAACCTGTGCTGATAAAAATTTTCTTAAAGCAAAGACAGCCTTTTGTTTTAGAGGCCAGGGCTCCCATTTCTGGGCAGTGAGTATCTCAGTACAGAGGTGCAGAGCCTGGACCCCAAGGACCAGGGCATGCCACGGAGCCAGGGCTTTACACTGACACCTCTTGCTGACACAGGCACACCTGCATGCTCTTTTAGTCTTTTATTTATATTTTACGTTGCATTCAGACCAACTCTTCTTGGCATGCAATTCTGTGAGTTTTGACAAATGCAGAGTCATGAACCACCACCTCAGTTGTGCTACGGCAAGGCTCTAGCCCCTAGAACGGTTCCTCACTCACAGTGGCCCTCAGTGGGGGAGCCCCTACCGTCACCCCAACCCCTGATGCCCAGCAACCTCTTTCCTGTTCCTTCCATCCTATGTTCACTAGAATACCATGTCAGAGAATTTGTATTAAGTGGATGTAATCTTGACCTGGCTTCTTCACCTAGCAGGACACATTTAGGATTTATTCATGTGACTTACATTTAAAAAAAAAAAAAAAACTTGTTTCTTAAACATATAAAAATAAAACTCTGATCCGGGTGTGGTGGCTCACGCCTGTAATCCCAGCACTCGGGAGGCTGAGGCAGGAGTATTGGTACAAGTTCGAGACCAGCCTGGGCTACAAAAGTGAGCTCAAGGTCAGCCTCAACTGCATAGCGAGACCCTGTCTCAAAAAGACAAAAAAAAAAATAAAATAAAATAAAATAAAACTCTGGTTGAAAGTCAATTCCCCAGCAGAATTCCCACCTTATGGAGCTTCCAGCTTCTCCACAGCACCTGGCCCTCCCCACACCCATGAGTCCTGGTGCTGCTGCCCCAGGATGCTCCCCTCACAACGCACAGCCTGTCCAAAGCCCAGTCTCCTGGCCACAGCCCCAGCACCCACCTGCTCTGAGCCCTACATGGAGCACACATGTGTTCTGAAACACTGTTCTTAACCCAAGTGCCCCTAGGCTCTGTTTATAAGCATGCTACAACCCAGAGACTGCATGTCCTATGCAAAAACAGTCACTATTTGACACCTGTACTACAGACAGACAGACAGAGAGACACACACATGCGCACACACACATGCACACATGCATATGAGTGGAATCCAGGTCTCAGTCTGCAGTCTCAGAGTCTTCAGTTCTGATCCTCATACTCAACTACACACGGCACTGATGTGAAAAACAACAGAATACAAAGCAACTGTGTCACTATTATGAAGGTGGCAAAGCTCAAGATGGCCACACAGGCCCAGTGGAACATGGTAGAAGGTGGGAACACTGCCCTAGGTGGGCTTCTGTGAAATATGCTTTGAGCAGATGCAGTGTTGGAGAGGCCAGCTGGCCTTAAGGCACATGGATGTAGCGGGAAACACCGCAACCACAGCAGTCTCATGGTCCTCACCTGCACAGTTCACTCAGGAGAGGGTCTGCAGAGCCTGGATCCAACCTGCAGTTCTTCTTTTGCCCTGCTGCAGCTTCCAGGAATAACACCTCCGCAACTCTCAGCCCTCACTCCCCTGCCACCACCAGGTCCCAGCACTCCTGTGGCCAAGAGTGTGGCTGCTGGCTCACACTTGGGCTCTTTCTTGAGCCTAAAGTTATGCCCCTCACCACCAGGACCAGCCTACCAATAATGGGGTGAAACAGAGGTACAAAGTCTTGCCATCATGCTTTGACTTCGAAATGGGGCAACACTGAGGGGTCACCTGGTGCTAGAGCTTCCTGGGGTCTTGGCTGAAGCCACATTGCAACTGCACTGGACCTTAGCTGTTCTCTGCCCACTCGACTTCCCTCTCATCCTCATGGATTCAGGTTTTCAGTGCACTCTGCGGAGCCTCTATCTCTGATGCCCCTTCTCAGAGTCTGCTTTAAGGAAACCTAACCGGAGGCAGAGTGAACAGGCTGTCAATACTATGGCTGTCAAAGTCAATGTGTAAAACACTTACTACACTTAAAAAATATATCTTCCCATATTACCTTATTTGTTTCTCTTAGTAACTCAGTGTTGTTCTGTATAACAATAATTGTACCATTTTATATTTCAGTAAGAGAAAGTCCACATGGACTGTCAGTGACAACTCTGATCTAGGCTCCTCCCAGGCATCTATGTCCATTCCACCCTCTGCACACCCAATCTAGGATCCTAACCCACAAAGCCTGCTCTCTTGTTACTACAGAGCCAGAGCTGATGGGCAGGGGACCACAAGAGTGTAAGGGAGAGAAGAAAAGAGCTGCCTTGTCCAGCGGTATACCACACAATTTTGGAGTAGGATATATGTTCCAAGTCTTCAGAGACCATGTCTATTTTCTCCCAAATGTCCAGCAGATGGCAGTCTTGAGGAAGGAGTACTCTTCATCGGCAGGCTGGCATCTCTGCTCTGGTGTGTGTCTGACTCAGGCTGAGTGAGGGTGGATGAAAAAGCCAGCAGATGCTCCCCACCTGGCATGGTCCCTTCACTAAAAGTACTAACCTGTCCACCCACTCAGTAGCCATCTCCCTGTAGCAGAAGATCATGCCTTGAGCTCTGAAGGGTCTCAATTGCTCAGGCATTGAAAATAAAGCCAGAATGCTGACATCCTCTGTGGGTAGCATCTGATCACTACTTAATATTGTGTGGAGTGGGAACTTAGAGGGATGTTCCCCAAGATGTGATCAAAGTGCCTGGGCCTGCTGTGCCAGCCCCGCTCCCAGGATGCACTGAAATGGTAATTGAGACTGGGCATGGTGGCACGTGCCTGTAATCCCAGCTCTTGGGAAGCTGTAAGCAGGTGGATCACTACGAGTCCAATCTAGTGTGAGACCCTGAAGACTCTGTATACCCTTCCCTAAACACACACACACACACACACACACACACACACACACACACACACACACAAATGTGATCAGTTAATAGCATATCTGAAATGTCCTTAAAGTTAAATATTTTTGAAGGCATAGATCCTACAAGGACCAAATGCATATAAAAGGAACCAACAGAAAATGTGCTGACAACTTTCTGAAAGTTTGAGCTCTACCTGCCTCAGATTCAAAGTGCCTCCAGACAGAGGTCTCCACCCTCCTGGAAAATAAACAAGCAGCACCCATCTTCTCAAAACCTCAGATATTTCCAGTACTCAAGCATCAAGTCTTTGATGTGGGAAGGAGGAGTGAGGCTAAAAACATGACAAGGCAAACTTCTATGTCAGGAGCAACTAGCTCCCAGAATCCTCTTTGCTCAGCATTAGCTGGCATAACTGCTTACTGGCACAAAGAATAAGAAGAAAGTATGAGGGCCTTGGTTCTGTGGCTCACTGGCATGTGAGATAAGATCTCTCCAAACAGTTTGCTTGATCAACATGGTTGTTAGCTGCAACTGTCAAGTCCTGGGCAAGATGAAAGGGAGCAAAAAAGGAAGAAAGCAAATCCTGAGGCTCCTGATCTCAGGAAAACCAAAGCTTTCCCAGTTTGCTTATGACTCTTGGTCATCCTTGAGTTCTGTGGTCATACTGTTTACAAGGAACTGGAGACAAATGCCAACCACTGGAGGAGGTAGGAGAGGCAGGTAGAAGGAACGGTGGACTAGGTGAGATGAGGGAGTTTCTTGAGAGGTGTGCTAGTCAGGTGGGCATCCAGTATCACAGATGTCTTCTCTTGGACTGGCCAGGTATCAGTGTGGGCTTCCCCAACCTCTAGTGGGGAATGTGCACACAAAATCCAGAGTTTCGGCACCTTACGTAGGTAGGAAGTGAGAAGACTCAGTAGACCACCTCTCAGGGAGACTACTCTCTCCTGCCTTTGATCGAAAAAGATTGGGACCAGCCCCTGGCCAGGACAGTCCGCTGGCCTTTTTTGGGCCACAGTGCACCTCCACCATCCAAGCTGCCTTCTGCCCCAGTGCTTCTAGATTCTGAGACCGGCATATGCTTGCCTCTTTATCACTTTCACCTCAGGAATTCACAGTGTAGATAAAACAGAAACACAGAGAGTTACCATGGCTTCATCTGCATGCCAGCTTCAATCCCTCACCGGTATGGGAGTAGGTAGGTAAAAGATGGAGGATTCATAGTACAGAATGCTCTTTAGATATCAGAAGCAAAGAACTAGCTGCCTACACCACAGCACAAATGGGAGTTCAAAACCAGAGCACTGAAAGAGAAACATTAGAAAAGAATGAAATCTAGAATAATACCCATTTATATAAATGAAAAGTGCATACACACAAATGGACAATAAATCACAAAAAAGTGCTCAATTTCATTAGTCACCAGGGAAATTGCCAATTAAAATCACAATGTGAAACCTCTATACACCCACTCAAGTGACTAAAATAAAAACAACAAAAATACCAAGTGCTAGAGAATGAAGACAAACCATTCATTATTAGTGGAGGGTACCCTGGTAGAACCACTGTGGAAAACTGTCTAGTGGTCCCTCTTAAAAGTTTACATATGCCCCTGTGTGACTTAACAGTTGCCTCTTCAGACAGGTGCCTGGCATAAACAGATACTTATGTTCTCAAAATTCATGCACTAAACTGTTCACAATGTCCTGTTCATAGGAATCCCAAACTGGAAACCAGAAGCACTCCCTAACCATAAATGGATAAATATGGTTTGGGACCTGCATTATGATGGCATTCAGCATAGCAGTGGCCAGAAGGGAGCTACAACAACAAACACCCATTTGGATGAATCTTACAATACAAAGCTGATCAGAGGAAGCTAGGCACACAAAAAAAAATTGTATTTTAGGATTCTAATTTAAGTATCAATACCAGAGCAAAGCTAGCAGATGGTGTAGTAGTCGACCCCAGGTGGCAGGGCCAGCTACAAGAAGAGGGGATGAAAGGGGCTTTGGGCTGCGGTTCTGCGTGGCTTCCATGTGCTGCTTCTATATATGCATCCAACTGGAGAAAAGCCATGAGTAGACCCTGGACTCCCCTTCCAGCTGCAGCACTCACTTCCATCCTTGCCAGGACATTGGAGCCCAGCTTATAACTCCTCCAACAGACCAACTACATTCAAATCCTAGCTCTACTACCACTTAGCTGCTCTGAGACCCTGGACAAGTTGTTTCATTTACCTAGGACTTGGTTGTCTCATCTGTAAAGTGGAAATGCAACTAGTACATTTTGCACAGACCTATTTTTGTAAAAGCTTCTAAGAGGATTATAATGAAATTGAAACCCACTGGCTTATTGAAGAGAACATTAAATTCTGACAAGGTCTTCATGGTAACTGGGCTGATCAGGAAGAGCCAGTAAAAAGCTATTATGGGCTAGAGAGACGGGGAGGTAGTGTGAGGCCATGGATTCCATCCCCAGTGTTCAAAACCATTCTTCCGTGGCTTGAGAAGGCCACCACTATGACCTGTCAGGTGGTGAAGATTCCCGCTATTCCCCCCTCCCACTCCCACAGCCTTATGTTCTCCAAGTCTCTATCTTGACTCTAACCTGGTCCCTTCACCCTCATTTTGCCTTCATCCGCTTCATCCCAAAAAGCTACAACCACCTGCATTTCTGGTGCTTTCTGGGCTTGACTGTTTAGAGTCCCTCTGCCTGTTCACCCATGTTCTATGTTTGTGTCCAGGACTGATCTTCAATCCTGGTTCTGATCAGAGTTTGAAGAGAATTCCTCAGAGCTACAAACTTCCCTGAAGCAGAAGGTGTTGGGTGGGGGTTAGAGGGGACAAATCAGCCTTCTCAAAGGCTGCAGATAGAAAGCAGTTTCAAGAGCTAAAGCTGCTAGAGGCTGTGCCCTGTCTTCCCCTCCTGCTTCAATTAATTAAGCAGCAAAATATCTAGTAACCATGAAGAAAATTAAACAATTAAGCACTGCAACAACAACAACAACAAAAAAGGCCATGAACACTTAGGAACTTGGAACACTTAGAAAATGCACATCTTCTGATATAGAGGTTCACAGAGGAAAAGCATCAAATAAAAAGCCTGGGCAGTACAAACAAAACACATAAGCATAAACAGCTGTACTACACATTTTAGAAAAGTAGGCATATATTTGAAAACTTCTTTTCAGCACTAGAAGGAATTCAGGGCCTTCACAACTGAGCTACACTCCCAGTCTCTTTTAGTTTTAATTTTAAAAAGTTGAGACAGGATCTTGCTAAGCCACTACCATGCCGAGGCTGCTATGATTCTCCTGCCTCAGCTTCCTAGAGCACTGGAATTATAAATGTGTGCCACCATTCCCAGCTAAAGACTTTTTCATCTATTAGAGGTGGCACTTGTGTGAGGAGGGAAGCAGCGAAGATAGTAGTAACAGGGGAGAGAAGTAAAGTCTTTTAAGAGTCTCACAGGGGTCCTCTTCAAGATTGTGCTTAATCCAACTTTGAGCCTAAAGTAGAAGATAAGTACAGTGAAAGAAACACTGGTCTCAACAAACCTCCAACTGCTTTCCAGCCTGCAGCACACTCTTCTTTCGCAGCCCAGAGCGTGGCAGGGCTCCCTGAGGGCTGGTGCCATCTCCAGATGCCTGTGCCCTTCCTCCAGGCTGCAGCCTTCCTCAGATGCATCCTGTGTTTTCCTCTCAGACTCTTCATGAGCTCACAGCTCTGACTGCTTCTTCCCTGGGATCTGGTCCCACCTCCCGTTTCAAGTCTGAGTGCATCTATTCCTGGATTTGGCCCTTGCCCAGCAGTAATGAGGCATATGAAAACCCTACCTGTGCTAGGTAGAGAGGGGCATCAGCGTTCCACTCCCATCCCCAGCATCTGCTCACCCAGCGTTTTCTCCTGCTGGGCCTCACGTCCATGCGCCTTTGTGAATCTTCATTCTGGACTCTAAAGCTTGTGGCAGAATATCTCAGAAAGGGTGGGACCCTGCTGCTCCCGCTCTCTCTGCCGGCCCACAGTCTGCCGGAGCTCTGGGAAGGGGGGTCGGCCCTCCAGCTGACTGGGCGGCTCACTCTAGCCACTAGTGGGAGCTGCCGGCCAACCTGAGGTCGGGCAGAGGTTGAAGCCCGAGACAGGTCTGTGGTCCCTGTGTCCTGTCAGTCTGGCGCCTGGCCCCGCTGGAAGCCAGAGGGTCTCGCGTCCCGCATTTGCAGTAGACTTTTACCGAGCTCCTATGAAGCCATCCCCTCCCTGCCCATATGAGCCACCTGTGACCCCTGTATCCCTTTATCCAAAGCCCCACGACACTTGCCAGCTCTGCCCTGCAGTGCCCTCTAAGACACTAGAGCACGTCTACCATCCAGGAGTAGTTCTTGCTTCCAGGAGACCTGAAAATGTGGGAGAGAAGAAAGTAAAATGCTGTTGCAGATGAAGACAGATTACACACACATGCTTCTGGGATGGCTCTGGGCAGTGGCCACTGCAAGCCAGGCAGTGCCTTGTTCCTTCCCACATTCTCAGGAAGGCTGGGGCCCCATCTGGTTTGGACAGAAAAGGTGAGCTCCCCCAACCTGGATGCTAGCCCGAGGTTCTAGGTGCATATATAGGTGCCCATGTGTGCAAAAACGTCTCTTGGAGTGTACCTGCCTGTAACAGTGTCCTTGTGTGGGAGACCATAGACATGTCAGCGTGACTCTGGATCTCAGTGTATGTTCAAATCCAGAAGGTTGTACAAAGTGGGGGAGGGTGAGTATGAATGTGCCTGCATCTGTGTGAATGTTGATGTATGTGTTAGTTATGTACTTGATCTGGGTCTGGGTGTGTGTTGGAGTCTGCCAGCACCTGTGTGCCCATGTGTCTGTGGATGTATGCACCATTGTCCAACTTTCTGTGCAGTCAAAGTGTGTGTCCTTAGGACTCTGGTTCTATGTGCACGTGAAGGGTGATGGAGATGGCTTTCTGAGTTATAAAGTGTCCCTTGGTTTGCCAGTGTTTGATTTGGTGTCAGTGTGTGTCAGAGATGTGTCTGTGTGTCAGTGTGTGTGTGTGTGTGTGTGTGTGTGTGTCCGTCCAAGTGTATGAGGGAGGTGTATGTCTGTAGCAATATGGATGTGCCCATGTGCACAGGTGTTTGTGGTGGGGTCTCGAGTCAGCGAGGAGGGGTGTATAGGTGTGTGAATGTGCGCGCGTTTGTGCCCTCGGTCAGCCCAGCGCGTGCTAGTCCGTGTTGGTGTGGGTGGCTCTCTGTGGCTACGCGTCCCCAGGCCAGTGTGCGTACGCCGCTGTGCACCAGGTTCGTGGTCCGTCCGCGTCCGCGTGGGCGCTGTCCACGGCGGGGCGCTCCTTGTCGGCGCGGGGGTGTGCGCCCCGGCGAGGGCCGCGGGCGGAGCACCACGTGCGGAGCCCGGCCAGTCGCTCTGGGGCGGAGCCAGCCGGGAGCCCCGAGCCCCAGGCTGAGCCCAGGCGGGGCCCGCCCCCGACCCCGCCCCCAGCCCGCGCCCGCCCGCCGAGCCCGGAGCCCAGAGCCCGGAGCCCGAGCCGAGCCGAGCCGGAGCCGAGACGGTCGCCGCGCCGTATGATGCGGGGATCGCGCCCCCGGGGCTGCTGAGCCTGCGCCCGTGTCCAGAGCTAGTGCCGAGCAGCGTCCGCGCCCATCGCAGTCGCCTGCCGCGGGCCAGGCGGGGCCCCCACAGGTGAGGAACCAGCGCCCCCGCGCCCGGCGGCCGGGCCCGGCCGGAGCCCTCCGCCCGCCACCGCCCGACTGTCCTCCCCGAGGGCCGGAGCTTCCAGCCCTTTTGCCCCCTTCCCAGCCCGAGTCTGACGGTCCGCTTCCTCCCCCAGCGCAACCCCGAAGCTGAGCGGGAGCAGAAGCGGCGCTGAGCGCTCTGGCTGGCGGGGATTCCCCCCCGGGGGGCATCTCCGGTAGCTGGCGCCCCCTCCCCTTCCCTTCCGGATTTCCCCATGCGCTGTCGAGGGCCGAGGGAGGGGCTCTCCGACCCGGGCTTCCCGGCCATCCCTGGCGCAGGCTCTGGGAGAGTCTGGAATTGGGACCTGGATTCCCGAGGCGGAGACCCCAAGGTCAGAGTGGCGACAAGGCATGCAGTCAACGTGTTTCCAGAGAACGAGTGTGAAGGGGTGAGCTGAGGAGGGCTGGAAATGGGGGACAAGGCCAAGCACTCCTTCTCGGGGCGCAGGGGAGCCTCCCTCTGTAGCTGTTGTCTCTGTTGAACGAGATCTCTGCGTGCCTTGACAGGAGAGTTCTGTGTGTTTCCTATCCCTGGGCACTGGGACCTCGAGGAGATCTCGGTGCCCTTTGAAAAGCCCTAAAGTGGCTGCATCTCCTCTAAATGGTCTCTGTGCTCTGACGGCAGAAAGGTCTCAGGGCGCTAAGATTCTGGGCAAGTCCTTTGCCTCTTCGCTCTGGTTCAGAGCCGGTCTGGCTCACGTCCTGGCTTGGAGGGCAGCTGCGCTTGGCTTCTGTGTTATTTCACTGTCTTGGGTGGCACTGTGGGGAATTGGACGTACCTCTTCTCCTCCTTGCCCAGCCTGGTCTGGGGGGCTGGTGGAGGCGGAGCTGTAAGGACTGGTGGTGGTAGAGGTGGTGGCTGGGGAGATGCTGGGGACAAGCTTCCGACCACAAACCCGCCTGGCAAACACCTGTTGAAGGGCAGCTGTGGCACCACTCGTGCCTTTCTTAATCCTTGCGCCCAGCCTGGAGACTTGGGGGTCAGGATCCTATTGAGGCCTGGGTTGGTTTTCATTCCCCAGCTATCTACTCACCTCTGGCTGAAACCTCAGGCTCTTCTAGGGACACTAGGCAATGCCACCCAGCCAGCACACCACATGACTTGCAGGAGACTGGGCACCTTGGCCTTCTCCCGAGTCCCCACCAACCCTAGACCTAGATCAGCAGTGGCCCTGGCCACACTGACCCCAACTGCTCCCCATTAGAAATGGGCAGGTGCATGTGAGGGGCAATGATAGGGAGGACTGAGGGAGAGACAGGCAGCCATCCCAGGACACTGAGACCAAGAGGGGACAGCGAGAAAAGGAACAGATTCTTTGTTAGGGGCCAAGGTGCTGCAAGAGCCTTGTCAGACTTCTGTTACCACCATGTTGTAAAAGTAAGGAAACTGAGGCCCAAGTGGCATCAAGGACTTAGTCAAGGTCACATAGAAAGTCACTGTAGTCAGAGTACCACTCAGGATGAAGACTCTGAGCAGAAAGGCAAGGGGTCTTCAGCCCATGGGCTACCATTGCATTCTTCGCAATGGCCTCTACTCTTCATGGTGAACAGCACAGCTCCAGCAGAATGCCAGGGTGGACTCACAGGAAGAGTAGGCTTGGGAGAAGGGTGGGAAGCACCAGAGAGCAGGGAGCAGGGGAGCATGAGAGGCTGGGATCTATGCCATTGACAGAGAAGGAGTCCATAAACAGGAGCCTCTTTCATGGGAGGCCAGATCGTGCTGATCCTTGAGGAAGTGTTTGGAAAGGTATGCAGTGGTACAAGTTTGACCTCAGAGTCCACTCAAAGGAGAGTGATTACCAGTCAACCAAAGGTATCTTTCTAACCAAATTAACCTGGATTTTAAAAGGCAACTAGGAGTTTTTCAGGGTGTAGTCCAGATCTCAGAACTGTTATGTACAAAAGCAAGAAGATATGAAGCAGCACAGATATAAACTAGTTGAATGAAGTGTTGAGTCCATGGTGCAAGGGGCAGAAGAATGGAGTGAAAGCCAAGAAGTCATGGGAGCTTTGTGAGTTGTGCTCAGGATTGGGAATTTATCCTCAGTAATGGTATAAAAATAGCTAATATGAACACTGTGCATGCTGTGGGCTAGGGCACCCTGAGCCCTTTGTGAGGCCCCTCCCTTTGTATCACCGCTGGCGGCAGGGAACAATAATGGCCACTTAGCAGATGGTGAAACTGAGGCCCAGGAGGTGAAATAGCTGCACACTGCCATACCCTCCCTGGGTAGCAGAACTTGGCATCAGTGGATCTGCTCAGCACCTTGCCATTTCCTGGGCAGACAGTGAGTAGTGTCAGCAGCCTTTCAGTGGAGGGAGAGGTAACAGATAGGTGACTACAGGTCATGAGACATGCCTCTGTCCCCATGAAGGGACCTACTGCCCTGAGCTCAAGGAGTAAGGAACATGGCCTCATGACATTCTGCAAACAGGAAGGGCAAATGGAGCCCAAAGAACAGAAGGATGCCAAGAAGTATTTCAAGGTTCCCCAAGAGCAGCTACCTGCCCACAGGGAGTGGGGGACATGGATCCAGCAAGGAGGCACCCTTGAAAAGGAGGCTGGAGACTGGAATTTGGAGACCTCAGCCATAGCAGTGAAGCAAAGTTCAGAGAGGGTGCAGACCTTTGGCTCTTAGTGCTGATAACATCAACCTCACTTGGAAAACTTTCCATAAAAATACTGGTGCCTGGCTCCAGCCACTAATCCAGTTGGTTCTTGGGTGGAGCTTGGGTGTAGTGGCTTTGTGAGTAAGGGGGAGAGGAGAGTTGAGTCAGGAGCCAGAGGCACTACAGCATGAAGGCAGAAGTCTAGGAAGAAGACTGGAGGAAGCAACCAGAGAAGCAGGAAAAAATCAGAAGCTGGAGCTGTCCACAGGGCAGAGAGGGGCCTGTTTTAGGGAAGGATTAGCCCCTGGCTTTCCTTTGGGGAAGGTTCTGGATAGATGAGAAAGATGGCTAATTTTCTAATGAAGGGTCCATTAGACTGAGCAACCAGAGGGTTCTGGCAACCTCCAGGACAAGTCTCCTGCACCCAAGAATACAGCACCCTGTAGCAGTGTGGACTCTAATGAACGAATGGTTGGGTGGACCAGAGGACAGCCTGGTAGGAATGGGAGCCAGTTCCCAGCGTGTGTTGAAGGTGAGCAGGAGGTGAGGACATGGAGGCAGCATGTGCAGACAGCACTTTCAGAGGGGTTGATGGTTGAAGAGGGAAAAGAGAGACAGAGGTGAAGGTCGCTCCACCAACTCCTAGAGGTGGCAGACAAGGAGAAGGCAAGGCCCATGGGCCGCCGTGGACAGAGGCTGGGGTGCAGCCACAGGGTGGCACAGGCTGCAGCTCCCAGCCACACCTTCTGCCAGCTTGAGCTGTCCTAACACAGATCAGTGGCCAGGTTCAGCCTGGGGTGGTGGGAAGGGCCTGAGGAGGACATTCAGTGTCTACTTGATGCCATGGAATGATCTAGAAAGTATGTTAAAACTTATAATAAGCTGGACATGGTGGTACACCCCTGTAATCCCAGGACTTGGGAGGCTGAAGCTGGAGGATGGTTGTGAGTTCAAGACCAACCTGGGCTAAAAAGTGAGCTTAAGGCCAGCCTGACCTGTACAGTGAGACCATGTCTCAAAAGAAAAGAGCTACAGTAACTGTCATGAAATTGATATATTGCTTGAGCAATATAGAAATATATGCTGGATATACCACTAAACAAATAGGTAATAAAAGATAAGTTCCATAGGGGCCAGGGCTGAAAGGGAATGAAAAGAGATGATAGGGATGCCATTGTGTCTCTGGGATTCAAGAACCAGGGCAATTCTAGACCGGCTGACCAGGAAAGGCCTTGTGGAGGAAGGAGATTGATCTAAGGCCTAAGCCATGGGAAAGAACTGAGTCTGAGAAGACCCCAGGAAAGGGTGTTGTGAGGAAGCGGCCAGTGCAAAGGCCCTGAGACAGACACGCACTCAGCATGTGCAGTCATGGGGAGACGGAATGGTGCCTGGCCTCACGCTAACCCCACCTCTCAGTGGCCTGGCCCCTCAGCCATGCAAGGCTTGCAATGCTCGCCTCTGCTGGCAGCAGTTCCTGGCAATGAGACTATTTTTAGACACAACTCTCCTCTCTGTGGGCCCAGAACATACCGTGTCTTTTTAAGATGATCAATATAGAATGGCACTATTTATAGAGACCCCACGTCAACCCCTGAGGCCTGGGACCCCCAGAAAGGGAGACAGTCCAAAGCCAGGCTTTGTAGGGCCAGGAACCATGGCTGGCATAACCTCAGGGACATCTGACATAGATTCTTTGAAACTTGTGTGGTCACCTCCTCTGCCAGCCAGTGCTCACCTCGCTCCTCCAGAGTTACAGCTATGGGCTGAGTCAGGTACCAGACCTCATTTTTCAGAGGGGAACTGCTGTACCCAAGCCCAGAAAGGAAGCTGACAGGTCCTATTGAAGCCACTGTCCGATGGGACAGTTTTGGCCCTGATTTCACTGTTTTCTCCTGCGAATGGAGTAGAGAAGAACACTGATGACCCTCTGAGTCTCTCAAGTTTACTCCATGGGCTGGAAAGCCATCTGCTTAGGGCCAGAATGGGCTTGGAGTTAGGGGCAGCTTCCCTGGAGGTGACCAGAATCTCCCAGAGCATCCGGGGAAGGCTGCCTGAAAGAGGAGGGCTTGGGTCCAGCTAGGGAGGATGATCGGAATTTGAAGAGGTGAAAGTGATGCCGCTGTGTCTCTGGGACTGGAGCCTGCTGTGGAGGGTAAAGAAGTGCTGTGTCTCTGGACCTGGTAGTTTGAGGCAGTGTTTATGCTGAGGCCTGAGCCCTCCCTCCTCCCTGGTTCCTCCTGATTAAATCTCCCAGGCAGGCAGTGGAAAGTCGGTCCCCACCTGTATTCTGGAGGAGAGGGACGGGGCTGCTCCTACACACCTGTGTGCTGGAGCAGGTCCTTTGCCCACTGGGAGGCCCCTCTGTCCTCATCCCAAGGTCTGTCAATGCTCTCCTCACCCTCCTGGAAGGCTGAGGTAATGCTGGCCACTCTGTAGGCTCAAGGTCATAAGAGAATGCCCTTGCTCTGTGGGGACTGGAAGAGCATGGAATAGCTTTCTTGTGGACATTGATTCCCCAAAGACCCAAGGAAAGGAGGTGACCATCTGGCCCCAAAGCAGTTCACAGACCTCAGGAGCCCCTTCTAGCCCATACCTGGGGCCCACCCGACCTAAGGGGTAGGCAGAGTCAGATTAGGGGAGGGACCGGCCAAGCCCAACCTCCTTCCAACACTCCAGCATCCTGGACATGCAAAAAGAGCAGGAAGAGGGGAGACAAGTGGATTCCTCAAGGAACCCAACTGTCTGGAAGGCCTCAGGCCTCGCCCTGGGACCCTCGATGGTGTGGTAGTGCTGGGAGGTTGAGGGCCAAAGGTGTGCCTCCACCCCAGGCCTGAGTGAAGAGAGCACAGGTGCTCCCATGTGACTGCAGGTAGCAGCAGACCACCGCTGTGCTGGGTCAGATACCGAGCGCTGACTGCCAGTTAAATAAAGTGACAGCTAGTTGCCAACGAAGGTGGAAACCCAGGGAGAGCCACCACTCGCTTGCTGAACCCGGGTACCTATTAGGTATGTAATTACTGAGCTTCCCTTTCAGGGATCTCTGGGGAGCGGGGAGATAGGAGAGGAGGGGAGAGGAACAGAGAGGAGAGGAGGAGAGAAGAGAAAGGAAGAGAGAGAGAGCAGGGTGAGAGAGAAAGGGAGAGGGAGGGAGCGGGGGAGGGAGGGAGAGAGAGAGAGAGAAAGCCTTAAGCTTTCTTTGAGGCCTACCATTCTCAGAGGTAGCAGCACTTGAGGTCCCTTCTGGCCCTTATCTTTTTAGGGTCACATCAGGACTTGTCCCCAAGATCACTTATATTCACAGTGCAGTGCCCAGGTAATTTAGATGATCCTCACAAGACATGATGAGTTAAAAAAAATCTCAGAAACATGTTGAATAAAAGCAGCTTGAGACTGAAGAGCCTGTATGTATGAACTAACCTCAGGGACTGAAATCAGAGCAGTTGGCTGGAAGGGGCAGAAGGGACTTTCAGGAGCAGGGCAGCCCTTCCTGTGCTGAAACCATGGGCATTACAGGTACGTGCTTTTGCTTTTGCTGCAGTTCACCCACCTCTGCGACTAAACTCCGTGTGTTTACGTGTTAAGCACATTAAAGAAAAAAGGAGATGTATATTTGCCTTACTGTGTCCTGGACACTGCAACATGGATTTAGTGTCTTGGTAGGCTGGATTTCTCCCACTAGGTGACAAGTGGCCTCAGAAGGTAAGCCTCCCAGGTACTCCTGGGCCATGACTGTCTCCTTTGATGCACATAGTAGGTGCCCCACAAATGCTTCTGTCGCCATGGCATCAGTACACAGTTTGCCTAGGAAGGCTTTTTTTCAAGCTCAGGTATCCAGAGAAATGAGTGGAAGGAGCAGAGCTCTGCCACCGTCTCACTGGCATCTGCAAGTCTTTGGAGGCCCCTCTCACTGGTCACTTTCTGGGTCTGATTTTTTTACCTGTCCTGCATGGGTGTAGGCACTCGCTCTGGGTTGAGATTGAAGTGACCTGGTGACTCAGCAGTGTCTAACTTTGCGCTGCTTCTGGTTTTGGCCCTCCAGGACAGGGACTCTCTTGGCCTGCTCTGTGATGCCACTCAGCACTGGGGCACTGGGGCCTCCCCTGCACCTGGACCAGAAAAGGGGTTCATGAGGAAGACTCAGGCCTGGGCAAGTGGGGCTGACACCTGGGGTGTTCACTGATCCATGGGCCTAACAGGGGGACACTGCTGAGTGACTCATAGGGTGAATGAATCACTGCAGGGTCCCGACCCACCTCCTTACTATCAAGAAAGGACAGGGAGCAAGAGCAGGGCAGGGGGCACCATGGGGGGAACTTGCAATGCCGGCTTGCCCTTGGAAGTGAGCTAAATGGAGCCCAAGGCTGGAGGTGCTGGCTCTCCCCTCAGCTCCCACCCATGGGCGGAACCCCGGTCTCACAGACCTTATTCTTACCCAGAATGACTGTGGCTGTGCTGAGGCAGGTGGGATTTTCCAAATGGCTGAATTAGCCTCAGCTTCAGCCTAGTGCTGGAATAAATGAGATGCAAATGTGTGTAAATGAGGGCATCCCCAGCTTCAGGGGTGGGCGTGTTTGCCTTTGGGCGGAATAGGGGTAATTCTGCAGGATTCCCAATATTGCTGGAGGCAGATGGGAACTGCGGAGGAACGGCCCCTGCAGACTGCTCTGGGAGGGACAGGGTTAATGCTCCTGTGTTCTCAAAGGAGCAGAGCTGGCAGGGAGCAGGTTAGCTGAGGCCCCGGTACAAGGACGTGACAGTGTGCCTTTGATCAGGGAGCAGGGGCCTGAATGCACAAGCCACAGCACCAGCTGGCACCCCTGCAGATCCTTTGTCCCAGTGTCATCCAGGGGAGGGGTGTGCAGGTGTTGGCCTGGTGGGCTGGCAGGGGTGTCTGGAGCATGCTGGTGACCATGCCTCTCCCTCACCCTGTCTGCAACCTGTGGATTGAGCTTCACAGCCACCCACGGCTGCCACTAGACACCAGGAGGGTTCCTCAGGTCTGCCAGAACAGCTCCCCTTCCACCCACCACACTCCTCCTGGACCCCCGCCCTGGAGGCTGAGGCCTGAGCCCCTCAACAGGTGGCCTCAGAGTTTAGTAGTTAGAACTCTCCACGTTGGGGCTGGGGAAATAGCTCCGTGGCATAAGTGCCTGCCTGGCAAGTGCAAGGTTGTTAGTTCAAACTCTGGTCCCCCCCCAAAAAAAGAACTCTCCATTTTCTGGTGCAGGAAACAGGAAAATAATAGGAACCACAAATGCACATCGTGTGCAAGTTTAGATGTTTCTAGCAGCTACGTTTAAAAAGAGTAAAAAGAAACATATGAAATTAATTTAATGTGTTTTTAATCCAGTATATTATCAAATTAAACATTATGTTTGGCTTTCAATTAATGAAATAGTTGGCATTCTTAGTCTCCTTGGAAGCCTTCAGAAGGTGTGGATTCCCAAGAGCCTGTCTCCATCTGAGCTGGTGGGTGAGTTGCTGCTGTGTTAGTGCCAGAGCCAGAGCCAGAGAGAAAACTGCTGGGAAATCACTTTTGCCAGGGAAGCTGCTGCCCCTGGGCATGGAGAGAAACCAGCCAAGTCTCCCTGCGAGCCCTTGCCCAAGCATGGGTACCAGCCTCAACTATGCCAGCCACTGGCTGTTAGCTTGGCCGCTCAGTCTAGTCAGGTGGCCACAGGTAAGCTCAGCCCCTGCATCTCAGGTCTCCTTGTCCTCGGAGGCAAAAGCAATGTAGCACAGTGGTCAGTCCTCAGACAGACTGTGGCTTACTTGGTCTATCAGACTTCCCATAGGTAAAAGGATGATATACCTTCCTACAACTATTGCAAGGAGGAAATAAAGTGGAAATAAGGTGACCATAACAGCACTTAGTGTGGTTCTGGACTCCTAAGCAGCACATGACACTGAGGGACAGCCCTTAGACCTATGCTTACCCTAGTTCAGAGTTAAGGAAACCGAGGTCCCAAAAGAGGACCAGGTCCCCAGAGTGGGCTTGTGGCTGGGCAGTGGGACTGTTAGTATCACATCTATTTGTATACTCATTGCTTCAGTCCTGGGCATCTCACTGTCCAGGCCCTGCTTTGGGAGCTCAGGATGCCCACAATGCCCAGTGGGGAGGTATGTGTGGAAGTAAATTAGTTGATCCTGTGCTGGAGCCAGTGTGAAAATTCTGGTGTGCCAGGGACACAGACAAGGAAAGAACCACAGGGAAGCCTATGGAAGTCAGGTCCTCTGAGCTGGGTCTGTTACAAGGTCAGTAATGTGCACTGTGGGACCGTACCCCTGTCGAAGGTGGACAGTGCCATGAGATTGCCGCAGCACTGAGGAACCCCCATCATATGGTGATGTATGGCCATCGTAAGGCCGCAGTGTGGCTCCTCACTCACACGTGGGTGGTGGTGCTTGTCATGAAGACCTTCTACACTGCCAGCCATATAAAGCAGAGCCCAGCTCTGTGATGCAACCACCACTAGCAAAAGGCAGGAGGATCTTGAGTTCAAGGCCAGCTGGACAGCATCTCAAAAGTATGGCATGCGCATACAGTGATGTACAATCCATAAGGCTTGATAGCAAAGGACTGTTACCAGTTTACATATTTACTGTGCGTCTTTGGTACTCTTCTCTCATTGCTGGGACAAATATCCAACACCCAAAATGAAGGAAGGAAAGGTTTATTTAGTTCAGTTACTGGAGATTTCAGTCTATACTCGGCTGGCTCCAAGGCAGACTGGCACATGGCAGAGAGCAGCAGTTCGTGGTGGTGGAACAGCAGCCATGACAACAGAGAGAGTCTGTCTCTGTGTCTCTCTTTTTGCCCCAGGTTGGGCATAGCACTCACGTCCATAATCCCAGCAGTACTAAGACTTATAATTCAAATGGATCACCCATGATCCCGATGGATCATGAGTTAATCTTGAACTGTGGAAGTCCCCGCCCCATGATTGCATGAAGCTTTACGAGGACGACTACACACAAACCATAACATTGTGCTACCCTTTTCTGTTACTTTAGAAAAGACCCCTTTACAAGGCATATTGGAGGATAGTATGCCTGTTATGCTGGTGTCACAAAGCTGTGTTTATCTCTTGGCTACGTCAGGAGGCTGCATTGAGTTTTGAGGTGGCTGCTCAGTGAGTGGTTGAGGTTGTGCTTAGCACGATGGGTTCAGTTGCCAGAAACAGGGCCAGGAAAAACTGAGGCCACATCAAGCGGCTGACCTATGCTGTCTCAGCCTGTATAAGTCTCCTCTGTAGGCACACATGACAGCAGGATTGCCTAAGGTACTTGATGCTAAGGGACACATAGCTATGATGACAGTGATAAAACTGCCTGATATTCACTGATTACAAATTGTATGCAAGGCTCGAAAACGTATCCTCATAGTAAGCCAGCAAAATAGTTTCAATTACTAGCCCTGGTTACAGATGGGAAAACCAAACTGGAGAAACATCATCAACTCACCCAAGGATACCTGGGAAATCAGTGCTGGGCCCAGGTTCCTGTGGGGAAACAGGCTTCCAGACCACAGCCAACCACTTCCTCCTCCTGCATAAGAACAGGAATCTTCAAATGGGGAAGAAGGCAGGCAGGCCAAAAGGGGACACAGATCACAGAGGCAGGTTCTCTGGCTCAAGACACTGTTCCCCTGCCAAACTCAGCCAGTCTGGGTAGCAGAGTTCCTTGCAAGTCAGCGTGGAGCCTCCTTGCTGATGACTTGTTGGTTTTCCCATTGTCACCTGTTGATGTGGGATCCACCTCCTTGGGTAGAGAAGCTTTGTGCGAAGTCAGGTGTAGGACCACGTACGCCCTACATAGTGGGCACTGATTAGGTGTTCACTGAGTCGTTGGCTTAATGAAATGAACCTGAGAGCTGAGGTATACATCAGCATATTCTCCCATGGGATGATGAAGTTGCCCAATGCCCACACTGCCTACTAGGCAGGGGGGCCCAGAGTGAGCGAGTTTCCCAGTTCTTGCTTTGGTATTTGGGGTCCTGGGCTTGTCAGACTTCTGCTAATCTGACCTCTGTCCCTGCTGTGGTCAGTCTAGATTCTGGGACACCCTTCCTCTTCAGGTGTCCTGCCACACTGAGCAGAGAGCTGGAACCCTGTCTTTATAGGTGGTGTGACCTAGGTGTGCCCTGCTCTCCACCTCTGGGAAGTGAGCCCATTTCGCGGTGGTACCCACATCTCTCCAGGGGCAAGAGGAGAGTACCATAGGCTGAGCAGAGGTAGCAGCGTGTGAGGAGGGGCCTAAGGTCACCAGACTTCCAGGCAGGGCACAGGAACATAGAGGCAAGCAGGCCAGCAGAAAGAAGCTGGCAGAGATTTCCTAGGAAGCCTGGGAGCCACTTCCACAGAGCGCTTTGCATAAATTTACATGGCGGAGCATATTCTTTGCATGCTGGTTTCCAGAGGCTCTGACTCCAAGGCGACCAAAATGCCAGGCATGAGTCAAGACAAGAGTGTGCCTGCCTTTGGGATCCAAGATCCGGGATAGAAGTGAGCAGGGCGGGGCTGCAAGGAGCTAGGAGTCAGGTCCCTCCTCGCCCCTGTGGCCAGCCATCCCAGGAGGTGGCATTTCAGTACTGAAACTGGCAAAGTTTCAACTGGCAGGTTGGTCATACTATATCAGGCCCCCCTCCATACTGTGCCCATGGCTGCTGTCCATGCGCCAGGTGTGGATTCCATGTCACAGCACTGTAAGCACCATCAGGTGGTAACCAACCAAGTGTCTCCTGGGTACAGGAAAGCCACGGAGAAGGCTTGGGACTCCAGGGAGTCCTCTTTCCCACCCCTGCTGCATCTCTGCCTGCTAGTGGGTGAGCAGAGGTTCCAGCCCTGTCACCTGGGCATGAGGAGTGTCCGGGAAGGTCTAAGTCATGGAGTGGGGCAGGGAAAGAAGAAAGCTGCAGAGCCGGGCAGGGCTGTGGTCCATGCAGGGGTGAAGAGGTTTGTCACCCAGATGGGGGATGGAGGCTTGTGACTGGGGCCAGAAGAGGTGTCAGCAAGAAGAGATTTGGAAAGGCAGGGCCAGTTTGTCTTCACTTACTCCCTGGAGCTAGTGGCACAGAGGGCCAGGTGAGCCCAGCAACCAGAGGCAGGTGCAGGTGGGAGGGGAGGAGTGGGTTTTCCAAGCTGAATGAACAGACAGGGAGTGGCCTAGGCCAAGTGCTCATGGGAGAAGAAGCTGTACATATATGCCCAGCAGGGCTGCTGTGAGCAAGATGCTATCCTGGGGAATAGGGAGGCCCATGCGCTGCTGGCCTCTTGGGAGAGAGCAGAGAGTAACTGTGGCTTGGAATCAGACCTGCCACAGCCTCCCCAGCTAACTGGAGCTGTCAAACAAAGCCCTGTGCAGCCATAGGCGAGGCCTCCCCACCAGCTCTGGCTTGCTCCTCAGCCTATGCCCTGAGCATATTGACTACCCTGAGCCTCTTCTCTCTTGCATCCTGGGAGCCCTGCAGCCTGGGTCAGGCCAGGCCAGGCCACAGCCCGGGCCAGGCGTGGGCCCCAAACTGCTATAGGAAGGGCAGGGTGGGGCCAGGTGCAGGCTGCAGGAGAACAAGGGTGAAAGCGGTCCAGCTTGCTCCCTAAGCAGGCCAGAGACAAAAGACACCTTGGCATGTTTGCTTTGGAACCTGAGGCTGCTGCTGCTGGGGGGCGGGGAGCTTCATCTGGAATCTGGTTTCAGCCATCCCTTGGTTGGTCCATAGCCTTCCCCAGCCAGGGATCCAAGTGTATGTGCTCTGTTAGTGGAGGCCCTAGGAATAAAACCCATCTCATAGCCCAGTGCCCCATCATCCGTCCTCCTGTTGCCGCTGGTTTCTGTCTGTCACCCAGGACCTGGCCTCTAGCCCCTGCAGGTTACTCTGCCTCTCCTGCTGGGCCTTGGCAGGACTCAGGATGAAATTTGTCTGGCGCAAGGGCAGGACAGGAGGGGTCCCCAGGCCAGGCTTCCTTTGCTTAGAGCCTTCAAGTGTGTTCTCCATCCCTGCCTAGAAGTGACACAGAGCCCCAGGGAGTCTTTAGCCACAGGCACATCGAGGGACAGGTGGAGCCCACCGTGGGGAGAACTTGGTGACAGCACCAGAAGGACACTGTGTGTCTCTTTGTTCTCCTCTCTCACCTCACAGACAGAATGGTGAGGGGCAGAGGAGGGGACCCCGGAGTCAGCAACTGAGCAGAGACCAAGCCAGGGCCTGACCTTTCTTTGCCAGTTGAGTAAAGCAATCTTAGAATCATGCAAAACTTACAGGGTTGAAAAGGAAACCAATTGTACTGAATACAACTGAGAATACTTGAACATCAACTTGTGATAAAGTAATGTATGTGCTTCTTTATTAATGTTTTAAATAACATTGAGCAGCAGGTCTAAGTACTGTAATTTTGAAGTAGTGACAAGCATTAATAATATTCAGGATACCAGCAGCAACACTTGTGAGACAAGGAACAAGCTGCAGT
The DNA here is from genome assembly GCA_004027025.1 of Myocastor coypus. Classification (NCBI taxonomy): domain Eukaryota; kingdom Metazoa; phylum Chordata; class Mammalia; order Rodentia; family Myocastoridae; genus Myocastor; species Myocastor coypus. Next base: position 40,934 of record PVJA010000437.1, read on the forward strand.
GCCTCTTGGTCATCAGTAATGTGAACATTTCTGTTTTGTTGCCTACATTTGTAGATGAAGGAAATGCTAAATTTGAGTGGGAGTTTGCAGAAGAGATGCTATTCCCTGACTAAATCCTTTCCCAGACCTTCCAAGGGGCCTGTGAGAGCTTCTGAACTATACAGACAAAATTCACCCTTCCACTCAGTAGTCAAGAGAAAGTTTACCCTTGGCGGAGGAGGAAATGGTCTAGAAGAGAGCCCAAGAGTGAGGGGCGGATTAGAAACAACCTGTCTTTGTCTAGGTGCGGGTTTCCAAGTGTGTTCAGTTTCTAGAAACTCATCCACTTATACATTTATGTGCACCTATCTGCGTGACTCATTTAATGCAACATAAATTATAAACACGTCTTTACTAAAACAGATGCACTTACAGGTGCAAGCCTGTACACACACAAACGCGCACACACACACGTTTTGCTGGTAAGCCTCTGTATATCTGTCTTGAGAACCCTTGCAGGCGTATGGACACAGATGGATACAGTGAGACAGGGAGCACTATTTTTAGCAAATAATTCTGAGCTAAAGGGGTGGCTTACCAATTTATAGAACTAGTGATCACTCACAGTGAAGGACTGCCCTGCAAGGGGCTGTTGTCATCCAGCCTGGGGTTTTTATTTTTGAGATTAAAAGAATAATGGTTTTATGTTTTTATAAGCTCATCATAACGAATTCAGGCAATCAAAAAGGTACAGTGAAAGTTTCAAATTATCCCCATCACCCCCCAGCTAGAACTATCAACATAGTTTTGACCTCTTAGGATGCCTCTCTGTTCACGCCAGGATGGGAGGTAGGCAGAGAAGTCCTTTTGTAAGGTGGAAACTTGCTTCCTCGCCGGCTATTTTGGTCAGAGATCCTCCTTTACCTTCAAGTTAATGAAATAAGAAAAAAGATGTAGAGCATGGGTGGCTCTGAAAACGCAGGTACTGGGGCCTCTGTGCTCCACCTCCCTCCCTGCATCTATGCTGCGCTTCCAGGAAACCAAGGCACCCCCTGAGGCTGGGCTTGTGGTGTGTGCCCGCTCTTACCTACCATGCAACCAGGTACCTACCTGCAGGCCCCGGCGCTCAAGGGGGCCCAAGTCCAGACCTTTTGCTGGCTCTAGACAGGGGCAGCAGCACAGGGGACCCTTGGTGACATGTTTGGCAGGAATAAAATGAAGGCAAAGCCTTTGGTTGACAGGAAGAGATTCTGTCCTGGCAGAGGTCTCTAACAGGTGTCCACCATGCCCTCTTGAGCGAGTGCCTGGCCCTTCCCGGGTTTGATGTGGTCATTAGCAGCACAGTCTCCCGGCTCAGTTGTTGCATCAGGAGCCCTGCTGACCACATCCTGTTTTGGTGCGGTAGTTGGGAATGCATTCTTCTGCATCGCTGTCATAGGCACTGTGTTCACACCACTTTCTGGATCATTTGAGGCCACCAGGGGCCACATTCTACTAGTCTGACGTCACATGCATATGCTGGCTGGATGTCCTGGCCAGTAGTGGTCATGGTTTTCTGGTTCTGCTGTCCTTTGGGATTGGGATTTATTTGTTCACAGGTGGGAGGAGGTGTGATAGGAGCCAGAGGTGAGTGTGGGTGCTTTGGAATCAGATTAGCTTGAGAGAACAACATACCCCGGGATTCCTTTGAGATCCCCAGCAGAGACTGTGCTACCGCTGTGTACATCAGAATGTCCACATCTGGATGACAGCTCTGAAGTTGTTGGCCAGCTCTTTCTGAACATCCAGAGGGTTGTCCTGGGTCTCCAGCAGCAAAGATGAGTATCCCAACAATTGACACCCCATATGGAATCTGCAGCCCCCTGCACATACACACACACAAAGGTACACCTGAGATCCTGCACAGAGATCTGCCCTGGAAAGGTGGGTGGGACCTGGACCTTTCTGGTGCCCAGCTTCTCATCATTCACCACATCCTTCATTTTCTCAGGACCAGCTGTGCCAGGAATCTGTAATAGAAAAAGATGACAGGCTCCATCCTTGCCCCATGAGGCATCCTTCTGCAGCCCAGGGGTATAGCCCTCAAGTGGTGTTAGATATGGACAGTCAATAGTGCATGTTTCCTTCTGTGTTGAATGAAGTAGGACGAAGGTGCTGCAGTGACAGTCACTCCTGCCCACCTGCATTTGGGTGGCTTCCCCAGGGGGACTCACACAGGCTGGAGTGCTGTGGCTTTCCCCACCAGTGTCCACTGGGAGTGCCTGCACAGCGACGGGCAATCTGAGATCCCGGCATCTTTGCAAAAACTGCTTCCCTGCATCAGCTCAGCTACACCTCACAGATGTGACTGCCCTGTCCTTGGGCCCTGGCTTCTTGTCAGTCCTGCGCTCTGTGTCTTCCAGCTTCCCCCAAGCACTGAGGACAGCCTGTGCCCCAGAAGCAGGATGAGAAGATGGCAAACTTCCTCTTACCTCGGGGCACCAGCAGCTTCCGAAAGTTCACACGGGAGTCCCTGGCAGCCATTGAGAAACGCATGGCAGAGAAACAAGCCCGAGGCTCGGCCACATCACAGGAGAGCCATGAGGGGCTGCCTGAAGAGGAGGCTCCCCGGCCCCAGCTGGACCTGCAAGCCTCCAAAAAGCTACCAGATCTCTATGGCAACCCACCCCGAGAGCTCATTGGGGAGCCCCTGGAGGACCTGGACCCCTTCTACAGCACCCAAAAGGTGACTGTCAAGCCCCCTTCCCACTCTTCCACATAGCTCCTTGTGCAGCTCCTGAGGGCCTGGCTTTCATAGGCACTGTGTTTGGGGCAAGCCCATCTGGGCTGTGGAGATGACTCATTGGTCATCTGTATTCCAATCATTTTGATTTTAGGTTCTGGAAAAAGAGACAGGAAGTATGCAGCATAAGCTTGATGTTCATAAGAAAAAAGGGTAGCCTTCTCTTGGGGAGTCCTTTGTGAGTTACCTGTGATTGGATGGTCACCTCTGGAGGATACCTAACTATCCCGTGTGGTGGTGGTGGTGGTGGTGGTGGTGGTGTGTGTGTGTGTGTGTGTGTGTGTGATTTAGAGTTGTTTGGGCCCCAGGGGATAGCACATGATCCCTTCCACTAACTAGAAACAGCCTATACCCCCTCCCCAGTAGCACCAAGATCTGGGTAGTCATTGGTTGTATGCACTGGGGCTACAGCAGCCCCCTGATCCTATGGAACTAGCATAGGACCATGAGGGCCACTGGGAGCTATGAGAATAAGCAAGAGGCAGAAACTGCTAGGCCGCTCTGCTATTGTTCCTCTTGAGTGTAAGGGAAGAAGTGGCTTTTGGATCATGGGTCCTGCCCGGCACCAAGCCACCTCCTGGGTACAGAGAGCCATGCCAGGCCTTGGTGTCCCCGCATGCTGCCACACTCAGTACCACACTCACAAGCTCCCTACAGGGTGGAGTTGAATTTTCCCCAGTAGGCGGGTACCAAGGAGGATGATGGCCGCTCACTTCCCTGCAGTCAGCTCAGCCTGAGGCTGCTCTTAAAGGGCAGATAGGGCAGGTGCGGTCTGTGTGAGTGCCTACTTACATGTGAACTCATGGCAGGTGTGAGCAGTGTCTGTGTATGACTGTAGTTCAGGACAGTGTAGGACCCCAGGATCCTGTGAATGGTGGGCGTGGATGGCCATGTGGACATACATAGACACAAGCAGGAAAGGAGACCTTGAACTGTGGACCTGGGCTTTTTCCTAGGCTTCCACATGAACTTCCCACTGGGTCAGGTGACTCAGGTAAGGCCAAGGTCAAGGAGTGGGGTCAGAGTTTGTAGGTGGGAAGGTAGGATTAGTCACAGTGGGTGGGCCTGGCTGAAAGTTGGAGAGGGAATGAAAGTTGAGGTGAAGGCTACAGCTGCACCAGGTGTTATAGTGAGAGGACAGGTGGCAGGTTGGAAGTGGCTGGGACAGGCAGGGGTCACAGGCGGAAGAACTGCCTAGGGTGTGGTCAGGGCTGGGCTGGTGTCACCTTGGAGGGGTCAGGGGTCACCACCTGTTCTGTCCCTAAATGTGATGGTGTTTGAACAGTGGCTTCACGGGTGGTCACAGTCACTAACCTTCTGTCTTACTTGTGGGTCCCTAACCACACCAGCAGCAGCCCCTCAGACTGGTGGAAACACCACAGCAGAACCTCTCCAGCCCAGCTTAAACAGAAGCTTGTCCCTTCAGGTAGCCGGGAGGATGGGGAAGGCCTGCTGTTCTCCAGAGCTGCTTCCAGCCTGGACCCCTTTGTGTGCCCATGGCTCAGCCTGCAGCACTAGTTCCCATGTCCTAATCAGCTGTGTACACGAGGCCTCCCAGAAGCTCAGGGAGAGGTCTGCCTTGGGCTGTCTCTGCTCCTCAAGACAGGCACGGGGTTGTCTTCTCTAGGGGCGGGTGACAACTCTGGGTGGTCTATCTTTTCCTCTGCCCCTCTCCTTGCTCAGCCATTGCCCTCAGTGATACTTTCACTTCCAGAGGGTCCTGGAGAGAAGCTGCATCATGCAGGGTGGTCAGCAGAGTGAGCACAGGCAGGACAAGGCACCCCTGGGCTTCCCCATGCCTGCTGTGACGATGGCTGGGAAAGGACCATGGAAGACCCCTGATTCTTGGCAGTGTACTTTTGAAACTAAATCTCAACCAGCCTGGCATTCCCTAAACTAGACTCAGCATGGGCCAAGCAGTAAGGGTCCACTGTGCCCCTTCCCCACACTTTCAGTTCCCTACCCAGCTGTCCCCCAGAGGCTCTCTCCACACAACTGAGGAGCTGCTGCCCAGGCCTGACCCCAGTCTCTGTTCACAGACCTTCATTGTACTGAACAAGGGCAAGACCATCTTCCGCTTCAGTGCCACCAACGCCTTGTACGTTCTCAGCCCCTTCCACCCTGTCCGCAGAGCAGCTGTGAAGATTCTGGTTCATTCATATCCTTTGCAGTTCCTCCCTGGCCTGCACACCTCCCCTGAAGGACTCCAACTGTCCTGTCCTGATGTGGGGCTAGGGGTGCAGCCTGACCATTGGTTGGAAGCCTTGACCCTGCCTGGACCTGGACCAGCTGCATCAGCACCTGCAGGTTAACAGAGCCCCCAGAGGACTTGGGCTCATAACAGCTTGTCAGCCCGCCCCTGATAGTCCAGGAGGAATGCATCCCAGAAGCCTCCCTGTGCCAGGCTCGAGGCACCCCCACCCAGCACAGCCCAGAGGTTGCTACCGCCACCCCCCCACCATTTGTGAGGACCTTCAGACAGGGCGTGCCGGCTCAGCCAAGGAAAAGCCATTTCCCAATAAAGAGGCCTCCAGTTTATTCTCACGTGGGCATCTTTTGAGGGAGGCAACATTTGCTCTCAGACTAGGTGTTGACAAAATGTTTGCAGTTTCAGAGCAACTCAGAGAACTGTGGTTAGCATTAAATTATATAAACCACAGCCTAAAAAGCTGCTGCTTGTGGAACGAGCCAGTGGAGCATCATAGGGAGACACAGGACTGTGCCAGCTTGCTGGGCCGGAGGGGCCCTCATTCTGGCAGAACACTGGGTGGGTGACAGACTCTCTCCTCCATCATCTGGACTTTAGAGAAGAGGTCCTGGGGATGGAGCCCTTGGGAAAGCTGATGCATACTGCAGAGGAGTTCACCCCAGACAGTGAGCACCAGAGTGGCTGTGGCCTTGGCCTTGGCCCCAGGTGACCAGGGCAAGGGCACAAGTGCAAGCAGCTCTGCTCTTATCTATGGGCTCTGTAGTGAGCCTTGCTGCCCAGCTGGTGAGCTGACTGGACAGTGCTCCCCAAGGTTCTCCTCAGTCCCCTGCTGTGAAAGACTGTTCCCCTTTGGAATGCCACAATCCCCTTGGTGTCATAGGACAGCTACACAAATAGCTGTCATTCATGTCAAAGGGTAGTCACAGCCTGGTGCAAAGAAAAAACACCTGGTAGGGGTCAGGGAGATGGCTCAGTAGAATAAGACCTGGCAAGTGCAAGGTCCTGAGTTCAATACCTGGAACCACAAAAAAATAAATAAATAAATAAAAAGAAAGAAAGAAAGAAAGAAAAATCACCCAGTGGCCAAGCAGCTACAGAAGGAAAGGTGAGCTCCTGTGCTCCCTGAGCCTGTCTCCAGCTTCACTCCAAGGGTGGGGCCTCCCAGCAAACATCCTCTAGATCTCACCTGGGGCTTCTCCTCAGGTATCTAACCAACCCAGCACTGTTTGGCAGCCACAGAAGTCCCCAGAGATGCAGCAACAATCCCAGGGCTCCTGCCACACTGCTAGGCTAGGCTGCAGGCAGATGAGAGAGAGGCTGAGGAAGCAGATAGGCTAGGGAGGCAGTGGGGGTGCTAGAGTCCTTGACCAGACCTGAGGTTCCACTGAGCAGCAGCTCTAAGCATGTAAGGAGCTGGTACTACCTGGCAGGACAGGCCCTAGGGGCTCTGAACTGGCTGCCTCCCCAGGGCAGCTGCTCAGGGGAGGTGCACAGCACCTTGGAGGCCTGTCCTGGGGCTGCCTTGAGGCTCCACTCACTCACTACCTGGCAGCAGGAGCAAGCTGTTGATTCTCAACTGCGCCACCTAGTGGGATGAAGGAACCAGGATTTGTGGGGTTTGAGAGTAGCCCCTTGTGCCCTTGAGCCTTGACATTGGCTGTGGAGGTACATTTTCTAGGATTTTGTAGGAATGGCCAGGTCTTGGGCCCCCACCCCAGAACCTGCATGTGAGCGAGGGTCTCCTAGCCACACTGACCTTGGACAATTGTTTTCAAAAGTCAGCCTGTGAGGGCCACCTCAATGTCACACGGAAAGTTTCTTTAAAAGACTAATTCCTCGACCTCTCCAGATGCACATCCCCAGTGTGAGGCTAACAAATGACAAGCTGTCTGCTCATTTCCTTTTATTCAAATGGAGATATACTTCACATAGCATACAACTTATCACATCCAACTGCACTATTCAGTAACTTTTAATATAAGATTATGCATCTCTTACCCTATCTTTCTGTCACCCCCAAAATGAGACCCATGTGCTTGTAACAGTCACAGTGCATTTCAAATGAAGTCAGAGCTCATGTTTAGAACTATGAGCTTTCACTCTACATAAACCTCTATGTTCATTCAAGCATCTGCTAAGTCCCTAAATGTAAAGTAGGCTCTTTAGAAAGGGCAAAGACAAATGGGACAGGAATGCCACCTAGCAAGGAAGTCTACTCCCCAGAAGCAGCCCGGCAGTCCCCACTAACTGCTCGTGCCATTCTGCCAGGCTTTTTGCTATACAGCCCTGAAAAATGCTGCAAACATGCTTATGCCATGTAGATTTTTTTTTTTCTTGTGCATTTCTGTTGAACAACTGCAGAATGTGTTCCTGCCAAGATTAAATAAAAGAAACTCCAGATTCCACAGTGGTCACATTGAGGGAGCCCTCACGTACAAACAAGAAGCATTCTGCCTTCCTAGGTGCGCAGGACATGTGCTCACAGAGCCCTCCCATGTCCCTGTGAGACTCAGATGAGCACTCACCTTGTGGGTATCATGTAAGCGTGCTTATGCACACACGCACATGTGCATTTAATAGCACAGAGTTGTGAAAATATCCCCCAGGCTTAATTTCTTATGCTTGGGAGTTTTTGGGCTTCCTGAGATCTGAAAACTGAAGAGCCCAAGGTTCAGGCATACCCCACGGGCTGGACAGGCAGTCCTTGAGGCAGCAGTGGGTGATTAGAACAATGACACGGCAGGACTGAAGATGTCCCACTGAGCTCAAGCCTGCAGAGATGGCCTTTTGCTCTCCCCATATAGAGGACCAGCTTGATCATTGCCCTGAAATTATCAGGGTGTCAAACAGGTGTGTCCTGGACAGGAGTTAACTGACTCATCTGTCTAGTATTGGCCGCATGCTGAGCTCAGTGGGGGTCCTGGGGAATGCTTTAGGCAGAACCACACAGTCTAGGTAGGAGGCAGTCTCATTCATGTGCACGTGCACACACACACACACACACACACACACACACACACACTCATGATCACAATGGAGAATAGTCAGAACGCTAATGTCACAGCTAGGGAAGCAAGGCAAAACATCAAGCGGCAGAAGGAGAGGCTGCCTCACTTCCCTGAGCCCTCACTAGTTCACTGCACCACTGGGCCAGGCTATGGGCCCCTCACTCTTCCCCAGGCTGTGGCATCAGAGCCCTTCCTCTTGGTCTGCCCAGCCAGGTCCACTGGGCCAAGGCAGCAGTCCACAGAGCTGCTTTCTACAGAGGTGCTTTTTTCTAAGGAGTGCTGTGAGTGGTCCACGCAGGGTGGGTAGGAGCCTGCTCCACAGAGAGGGGTTTCAGAGACTGTAGTCCTTGCTGCTTCACTGGGATCGCCTGGGCTGCTGGAGGAACCCTAGCCAACCTGTGGTGCCGTCTCTTCCTCCTCTAGGAAGCCTTCAGAGTCAGGCCCTGCTGTCTCCCCAACTCCCACGCTGGGCAGACATTCATGGCCAGGCCAGACTTGCTCAAGGAAATGGCCTGTGCTTCCTCAGCTTTAGAGACACGACTTTCTTTCCTTTTCTTTCTTTTTTGTTGTCACTCTTAAGTTTTTTTGTTTTTGTTTTTTTGGTGGGACCAGGGTTCAAACTCACGACCTTGCACTTGCCAGGCAGTCACTTGTGCCACGGAGTTATCTCCCTGGCCCCAACTCTTAAGTTTTTTGTTGTTGTTTATTTTTGAGACATGACTTTTCTGATGCTACTGAAGCAAATGACTGCAAACTCTGTGGCTTTAAAACCACACACAATTATCCTCTGACAGTTGTGGAGCTTCTCACTGGGCTCACTCAGCTCGAGGTGCCCACAGGGCCATGCTCCTTCTTGGAGGCTCTAGGGACAGGTCTATTTGCTGGACTTTTCCTCCCTGGGCTCACCATCCTCGTTTCCTGGAGCCAGCAGTAGCCATCACATGTTCTCAAGTCACACGGTGCTGACCTGTCTGTTCTTCCACAAGGGCACATGCTGGGCCCATTCGGATCATTCAGGATGTGCTGCTCACCTGAGGCTTTCCCATTACATCCGTGTAGTCCCTTTGCTCATAGAAATCAACATGGTCAGTTGCCAGACCTTCGGAACTGGTCATCTTCAGGGGAATAATTATTTTATCTACTCCAATGACCTTCACCTTGACCTCTTTGTGTTTCAACTTTCTTACCACTTAAGATGGAAACAAAATCCCCATCTCAAAGAGCTATGGAGTGAATCAGATGATTTAATGGACGTAGAACCTGGTTTCTAGGAAAGGCTCAATAAATACACATTTTGAGCATCATTACTTGCGTATCTCACGAACAGTTTAGCAGTGGCCTCCTAGGGACAAATAAAGCCTGTTGCAGGGGGAGGGGCTCGTGAACTGTCCATCCAGGGAGGAAAGCCGTGGCAACAGTCTGGGTGTAAAGGCTGTGTGTATGAGGGACAAGGGCCCTAATATGGGTATTGGTCAGCCCCTGAAAGCTGGAGAGGGAAAGTGACCTGGCCATGGCAGAGGACAGGGCAGATGCCACATGTAGGGAGGGCCCCCAGCACCTGAAGAAGTATCTTCTAGCCAGTCTACACGAAGGGCTTTCTAGAGCCAAGAGTACCAGGACTGAGTAGTCCTCTGGGCTATCCCAGACCCTGTTAGGGGATTCCCAAAGCTGGATCACCTCGCTGCAGAAGGGTGATTGGAGAATGTATTATAAACTGAAGGCTGGGTTTAGGAGGCTTCTTTTCAGTTTTCACAGATTGCCCAGAAGGACTGGAGGTAGGAAAGGCATGCACCTGGCTAGATTCCCAGGAAGGCCAGTCCTGCTCCCCAGCCACGGCAGCTGGTAGCAAGCAAGCATGGCCTGGCCTGGTCTTGGGTCAGACAGTGCTGGCTTTCCCACCAGGTAAGCAGAGTTGTGTTAGTGGGAGGAGGCAGCCCCTGGAGTTCAATTATTGCAGCTCCTGGGCTGCTTTTGGGAATCACCTTTGAGCAGCTGAGGGCTGAGCCTGGGCATATGGGGCTGAGGCTGGGCATGGTATTGGGCACTGGGGCAGCCACAGGGTGCAGGAAGCACAGCCTCTCTGTTCGGTCTGGGAGGGGACCTGTGAGGGCCACACATGTCTCTGTTCAGGGCCAGGCCTCTTACATGCCTCTCCCACCCCTAGAGGTCTCACAGCCGTGACGGAGTGGTAGAGGAGGCCAGTCAGAGCTGTGTTCAGCCTGCTCAGGATTAGATGAGCCTGAGATAGTGCAGTTCAGAGCTGAGGGCCTACAGGGCTGCCCAAGACACAGTCTGGTCTTCAAGGAGTGCCCCTTGTGGCAGAGACAGGTGGCCTTTGGCATTCAGTGAGCAGCAATACTGGATGCTGTGGGGGTGCTGATGCCAACGTAGCCAAAGAGTTAGGTGGGCTGCCAGGAGCCAGGGGCTTCTCACTGAGGGAGCTCTTGAAGCTATGCCTGCTTGAAGCCCTTCTCTTATTGATTTGGAAGCTCTGGCCTGGCAGTATTGTCCCCAGGCCCAGGACCCTGTGGTGGTATCCTGGCTGGTTCTACACATGTCTTCCTTGACCCCTCACCACGCTCTTCAGCATGCTCATCATGTGCACCATCCTGACCAACTGTGTGTTCATGGCCCAGCACGACCCTCCACCCTGGACCAAATATGTTGAGTAAGTATCTTCAGGGCTCTTCACTCTGTTTTGCATCCCACACTGCAACCCTTAAAGCCAGACAGAAATCTGTGCTCAGGCCCAGCAGCCAGTGGGCACCTTGGTCTTGCCTCTACCCTCTTTTACCTTCCTTAGTACTGCCAAGTGCTAGCTTTCAGTTGTGCCCTCAGTGGAAGGCCTGATTGGCAGGCACAGTAGGGACTTTCTCTTTGTCATCATCATAGCATTGGAAAAGACTCTGAAATAATAATGGTAATTTATTGAGCGCTTGGTGCACGTCAGGCACTGTCACTGAAAGACAAGCACAGCCTCGTTTACCCTCTGGCAACCCAACAGAGTCGGCACCAGCACTGTCCCTGCTGGACAGGTGAGCAGACTGAGAACTGGAGCAGCCCTGGCCTGCTGTCCTTTAGGTAGATGCTGTGACCATAGGAGAAGCCCAGGGCTGTCCCCATGTCACTAGTGCATTCTGCTGCCTCTTTTTGTAAGTCCTGCTGCCCATAAGCATCTGCACAGTTTTAGAAAATGACTAAAGTGCCCCTCCTACAGGGTCTAAGCAGAACTGAGAGGCCCTTACTGGCCTGGGCTCCCGGAGAGACAGCAGAACATCCAGCAGCCTATCATACAGAAGTAACTTGCCAGCTCGCCCTGCATGTTCGCACAAAGTTGGTGGTATATGTACAGGACTGTCTGGCTCTTTTGAGACTGAGGTGTGGTCCTCTCCCTGCCATCCCTGTTAGCCAGTCCCAGCATCCAGCATTTTTGCTTCCTTGGTCTGCTCCCAGCAGAACAGCCCCCGGTCTTGGAACCTCAGCCCTAGGGCCGGCCAAATAGCTCAGCAGATTAAAACACCTGCAAGCAGGTGCTAGGGCTGGGGGTTCAGTCCCTGGGCCTGCCATGCTGGCCCCGCCCCTAGGCCATGCTGAGAGAGCAATTGAGACTGGGCATGGTGGTGCAGCCTCGTGGGAGGCTGTAAACAGGCAGATCACTATAAGTCAGATCTAGTAGTGAGACCCTGAACACCCTGTAGACTCTTCCATAAAAATACAAAACAAACAAACAACAACAAAACGTAGCCCTGAAGATTAGGCAGCTGAACCGCCTCTCCCCTAAGCAGCTAAGGAAGCCCTAGCCTCCATGCCAGCCTTGAGTGCCCAGTGCCTTGGTAAAGAGCAAGAACTCTGTCTCTCTATGGGACTCCATGACTCAGAACCAGTGGCTCATGCACGGGCACATGGATCCCTGGGCTGGGGGAAGAGATAGGTAGGAGTCTTCTCACCTACCCAACCAAGAGAAATGGAGCATTCATTTGATACCTGGCAGGCTCACAGCTTAACAAATGGGAGACTAGACCATGGATCCACATATTTGGGAGAGAGCTATAGTCCTCAACTCCAGAACTGCTATGGGCCACTGCAGTGAGCTGGTATGATAGCCCTTTGGTGTGGGAGCTGCAGGGGCCTTACACATGCGGGGAGCCAGGTAAGCCTGTCCTATGGGCTTCAGCCTCGCTGCCAACCCCACCAGCCTCTCCTCTCCAGGTACACCTTCACTGCCATCTACACCTTTGAGTCTCTGGTCAAGATTCTGGCTCGAGGCTTCTGCTTGCATGCATTCACCTTCCTCCGGGACCCGTGGAACTGGCTGGACTTCAGTGTGATCGTCATGGCGTAAGTATCTTGCTCACTGTATCGTGTTCTACATGGTTATGCCATGCCAGGCCACACCAGGGGGCTTTCCCCCCAGTGTCAGCCTCTGGGATTCCCTGCTACAGTCACCCCAGCCCTGCATCCAGGCTGTGGAGCACCCACCCTGCTGTTGTGGCTGAAGGAGGACCAAAGGGAGGCTTTGACAGAGGCAGGTCTATGTAGCTCACATGGCCACTAGTGGTCAGACCCCCTGGCTCGTCCAGGCCCATGGAAGCCCTGTGCTCAAGGGAAATGATTAAGATTCTGCTTTAGCATCTTGTGAGCTTCCTGCCAAGAGAAACCAATATTACAGCCCCCAATCCCTGGCCTGCAGTGGGCAGTGATCTGGATTCCAAGGTGATTGGAAACGAAATTATAGTAAAGGAGCCTGGAGAAGTGACCAGGCACCTCCAGAAGATTGGGCCAGGTGAACTAAAGCGTCTGCTCTCACCATCCGGAGGCCCTGTACTTGGGACATTGTAAGGCACCTGTCCTCCACCCAAATCAGGGGATCTTCCCATCAGCAAGAAAGGCTGGTGGGAAGTGGCTGCTTAGCCCCATGTTACTGCCCCAAAAATCTGATGCTAGGGGTGCACAAGAAACCCATCAGAAAGTGAATGAGCAGGTGTGCATTGGCCCCACTGAGGCCCCACTGCCTGTCTGAGGGTCCTGTTGCAGAGGGGCTTTGTTGAAGAGATGCACAGCCCCATGTGTCAGGGACCATATGCTCCAATGACCAGGGTGGGCCTGTCACACACCAGTTCTGAGGAGGGACTCACTTTCTAAGGTTGTTGAAATCAGCACATCCACTTGTTCACTGCAGTTCTTGTTGAGCACCAGATGTGAGCAGTCCAGAGTTCAGCCATGCTGTGGGGAGAGAGGACAAATAAGGGAAGCTGGACTCTGCTGGTGAGATGCCATCAGACCACGTGGAGACCCTTGTGGGTAGAACATGCATCAGATCCCCTTTCTAGGTGTGCTTTCTAGGTAGCTCACTCCAGACCTGCACTTTACAGGTGGGGAAAATGAGGATCAGGAACACAAGAGTGCTTTCCCAAAAGCCAGTGTGGGTAGTGCTGGAGAAAGCTGAGTGAGCACAGAAAGGAGGTTGGCAGGTACACTTGCAAAAGGGTGAGACGGGAGACAGATCGTGCTGTTGCCATAGGTTGTGGTAAGAAGCCGGTGTGATGGGGGCCATGGGGGAAACTTGCAGGCAGAACCGTAGAGGCCTCCACGCTGCTGGAGAAGGGCAGGTGCTGAGGCAGGCAGCAGCCTGGAGGCTATTTTGGTAGCGGTGAGAAAGGACAGCAGCCAGAACCATGGTCCAAGTGAAAAAGGGGCACCCTGGTCCAGATCTAGGTGTATTTTTCAGGTAGGGCTGCTGGTCTCTGTTTGGAGCACCTGAGCAGATGGTGATAGCATTTGGTGAAATGAGTACTGGAGGGTGGCACTGGCTGTGGGCTGAAGGGAGTCAGAGGTCTGCTTTGGAAAGTGTTGTGCTTAGAAGAGTCCAGGGTGAGCTACGGAGGGGGCAGCTCAGTATGGCAGTCTGGAGGTGGGGGAAGAAGTCCAAGGTAGAGGTGCAAGCAGAAGGCATGGGAGCGCAGATGCCATCTAGAACAAGGAGACCAGGTGAGATCATGTAGGAGCGCGTGTGGCCAAGGACACCCCAGCATGCCAAGATGGGAAGGAAGAGGAGGACTGAACAAAGGAGACTGGAGAGAGCTGGCCAGTGGTGGGCAGTCAGGGAAGCTAGCATCCAAAAAGCAAGTCAAGGAATGATTTGACTTAGCACACACCAGGAAGAGGTTGAGGGAGGTGAAGATTAATGATGGACTGCTGGATTGGGGAAGGTCATTATTGTCTTGATAAGAGAAGGTCAGCAGGGGGTATGGAAGTGTACACATCTATTTTTATGGGGTTTCTGTAAAATAGGTCTGAAAATGGCACTGTAGCCAGAGACAAATATAGATCAAGGGGAGACTTGCAGGGAGGGTGATGCTGAGGGTGTGGTGAAGAGGGGACTCTGAAGATGTAGACAAGCAAGGATGGGTTGGGGAGCAGGAATAAGCTCCAGCCTCCAAAAGGCATGGAAACCCAAGGCCAAGGAGGTGAGCTGACCTTCAGCTCAGAGAGCACAGAGTTACTGGTGAGGATGGAGGTAGAGTGGTAGGATTGGTGATGAGAGAAGAAGAATTTCTCTTCTGATTGCTTCTATTTTCTCTGTGAAATAAAAAGCAAGATCATCAGTGAGAAAGAGTGGGGAGGCATGTCTGAAGTTTGAGGGGAATGTGTTGGGCTGGAAATTGCTCTGGCTTGGGAGTGGAGTACAGTTGCCAGGCTGGGCGTCAGCTAAGGGGTGTCTGTCCCACTCCAGCTGCCTGCCTCTGGCCAGCTGCTTGTCCACAGCAAAGCACTGGGCTGACTTGGAGGAGCATTTTGCAGCCCGAAGCTGTCTCTGTGTCATAGAAAGCATTGTTTCTGTCCCATAACTTTCAGGGGTCCCTAGAGTGGCTCCAGTGTGGGGTGAGGGTCCCAACCAGGGACCCAGGCAGTGATGCACAGGGTCCTGAGGGCTAGACAGCACAGAACTAAGGGGGCTTCGGGCAGGAGAGGGGGCAGCACATGCCTGAGCCTTTCCTGCTCCCCATCCTGCTGGAACAAGAGCAAGAAATGGTCATAAGCCTGGCTGTGGTCTGAGCTCAGCCTGTTTCAGCAGGAGATGCCCTGTGTGCCCTCAGTCCTCAACAAGTCCTCCAGCCCTGCTGTCTCCTGGGAGGATCCCGGTCTCATTCACTGTGGGATCCCACAGGGAACCACTTGTGCTCAGAAGCACAAGGCAGGTGTGCCTTCCTCACCAATTCTGTTGGCCGCTTCTAGGTGTTAGAGCCAGGCGTGACAAAGCAGAACAGGACCTCGGTGGCTCAGATAATCATCACGTTTCCAAGTATCTCACCAAAACAGCATAGTCATTTTCCACAGGGCTGCACGAGCCTGCTGGAATGTCAGCTTTTATGTGCTTGGTGGGCCAACCCTGCAGCTCTAACTGGCAGTGATTCTGCCTAATTACTGCCTCCAAAATGTCTTTCATTTTAGGTGGAATGACTCAATAATGTGGGGCTTCTAGGGTGATCAGAAGGGTCTTAGATCAGAAAAGTTCAACTCTGTGAAATTCCCCATCTACCCTCCATTATACAGATGGAGAAACTGAGGCTCAGAGAGTCCCAGACACCTGCCCAAAATTGTATAGTGCAGCAGCAGCAATCCTGGGGCTAAAACCAAGGGACTTGACGTGTAGCCATGGTCTGAATGTGAGAGATATCTCAAATCTGATGTTCCTGACTGGGTTTTGGCCTGATGCTCCACCCCACCAAATTGGAGGTTGTAGTTGGAGTTCCCTGGTGCCTGCCAAGCTCAGTTTGCAGCCCTTGAGCTGGACCTCTTCCTGAGCTTCTCCCCGGACCCAATCTGGGCATTACCTGCTAGTTAGCACAGCCTCCCACCTTCTAGGGTTGTTATGGAAACCAAACCTGAAGGGGAAGTAGAGAGGGCTGAGAGAAGGGGTGGCACTCACCGCCGAAGCTAATAGTGTGGGCTTCACTATTAAAGACAAGGGTAAAGGAGGAAGAAGGCCCACATCCTTCCTTCTGCATTGTTCTTTGGTCTCCAAAAAGACTTCTCCGCCCCGTGCTGGGCCAGTGTGACCCAGTGTACTTCTTACCCACCACCCTCTGACAGGGCTTGTCGTCTCACTCCAGCTGCCTGCCTCTGGCCAGCTGCTTGTCCACAGCAAAGCACTGGGCTGACTTGGAGGAGCATTTTGCAGCCCAAAGCTGTTTCTGTGTCATAGAAAGCATTGTTTCTGTCCCATAACTTTCAGGGGTCCCTAGAGTGGATCCAGTGTGCGGTGAGGGTCCCAACCAGAGACACAGCCAGGTACCAAGTCCTGGGCTGAGTGAAACAGCCAGTGAGTGGCCCCGCCTGTCCCAGACTCAAGCCGAGCTCCTCCTTTGAGATCTTCCTCCAAGCCTTAGTTGTTCTCCATACAAACACTAGCACCAGCCCCACACCCATTCCAGCCACTGGCTGGGGCTCCACGCCTCCCAGGATCTCAGATGAATTCTCCCTAGTCGGTCACTACCCCACCCTTGTCAGCTGAAGATCCTGGCTTCTCTGTGCCTACGTGACCTGCTGAGGAAGAGGAACCTAAAGGTGGGGCAGGAAAGGATAGGCAGTCTTTACTGGAGACACAGGGGACAGACAGACCAGGTATGTAAGGGGCAGGAGGAGAGAAGCAAAGGGAGTCAGTTCCTTCTCTGAGCAGCAGGGTGCTACTTTCTGATTGCAGGAACAACCCTGACTCCAGTGTCCTGAGGGTGGGTGTTATCCCTGGCTACACCTTCTAGACCAGCAGCCAGCCGGGAAGAGACCCAGTGCCTCAAATGGGCTGGCACTTTGGCTGCTATAGCTTTCTTCCAACATGGCAGCATTCCAGCTCACCTACATAAGTCCTGTAGCAGCTCCTGTCCAGGTGGAAATGTAGGGACAAGGCCTGTGGCTCTGAGCCAGCAAGGCAAATGGAATTGCTATCAAAAGTTGAGAAGGAGCTTGTATAAAATTAACAGATACATATGGACCAGGACAAGGTAATAAATGACTTCTGCTTGCCAAGATCTGCAAGCTGAAGTGAGTCCAGAAGGTAGAATGGAAGCCATAGCAGAGGAAGGGTCTGGTGTAGCTGGGAGACATCTGCCTCCTGCCCATGTCTGTAGGGTTATGTGAATAAAGAAGGGAATAGGCTCACACACTGCCCTGGGGACGGATGGGCCCCTAGGTGGAAGAGAACACTAGTGTCAGATCTGGGCCAGGCTGAACCAGGCTAGACCTACTGACCCTGGGACCCTGAGTCCCTTGACAGTCCAAAGAGAAATTCAGAAGCTCTGAGCAGAGCAGAGGGGCCTGGAGGTCTAGGCCAGTTGGCAGAGCAAGTGTGGCTGCCCACTCTCCCTGCTCCTGACACTCACCTGATTCCACAGGGCCAGCGTGGTAGCCTGACGTCACTCAGACACCTGGGTCAGACACCCTTGGTTCAACACCAGACAACCTGCATTTGTCATCCTTTGTTAATATTGGACACCTTCAGCTAAATGTCAGACACCCTGGATGCGAAGTCTTTAGTTAAATATCACAGGTCATTAGCCACTGCCCCAGTGGCCCTCAGTCACACACTATCCATGCATCTCTCACGCTTCCTTGCGGTCATGTGGCCTATCTACTGTGTGACCTTAGATTCCATATGGCCGGGTCCCTGACCAAAAGAGACCAGTGCCTTCTATGGCTGTGAAGGCCAGAGATGGATAAGCACCCAGGTTCTAGAAGGGAGCCTCACAGCTGCTCAGCCCTGACAAGCATCAGTATGACCTGTGTGGGACAGACTCCAAGAAATACTGTTCACCCTTGAAGCCACTGTGTCCCTAGAGGGCACCAGGACCCAAGGATAAGTCTGGGCTTGTCGGGGAGACAACCTTTATTCTGCTCCTCTCTCTCAGGTTAGCATTGCCTAGAAGTAGTTGAGGAACAGCTGTGATAGACACCCCCTTTTATCTTTAAATGCTCGTATTTTGGGGACTGTGTGGTTTATTTTTCCAAATGACTACTCATGCTGCCTCCAGCCTGTGATGTCGGGGTCACTTGACCCTCCTGTACAGACAGATTTGTGGTTGGGAGGAACAAAGGGGCTACTACGGTGGGCTCAGCTAGGGCTTCAGGTTCCCCTGGTAGCCTCAGGAAAAAGTCCTCCATGACAGATGTTGGCAGCTGTACTTGGGCAATCTTCTGAGCCCACATGACCTCACTAGCAAAAGACCACAGAAGAGGCTGAGGCAAACGAGTGTGAGAAAACAGCTTGCTTCCAACTCCACCTCCTGGAAAAGAGTTCCCATGTTCACTCTGATCCACCCCAAGTTGCAGGCCTGTTGCATGGCTTTGTGTCTCACAGACCCAAAGAAGGCAGCAGAGTAGTTGCCTCCTAGCTAGCACCGGTTATTCATGGAGAGAGGCATGTGGAGATTTGCGGTGTGAGTGTACTCAAGACAACCATGCTATGTCAACAGAAGCATGGTCAGGAAGAAAGCCCCAGGAAGGGTCAAGGCATTCCACAGCCCTGTGGTCAAAGACAAGGGAGAGGGCTGGCTGGGGAGGGCAGGCTGAGGTTCTGCCTTGTAATTCCCAATAACTGTGGTTTGATTCTGCAGGTATGTATCAGAAAATATAAAGCTAGGCAATTTGTCGGCTCTTCGAACTTTCAGAGTCCTGAGAGCTCTAAAAACTATTTCAGTTATCCCAGGTAAGATGTCCAGGTTTGCCTCTCAGATCTCAGCTACAAGTGACTCTCTCTCTGTCTCCCCCTCCCCTGACCTTGTGTCTCCTATTGGCGTCTTGTTACTGTCTCGTGTGTAAATTTCCCTTGTTACAGATATACAACTGAATTTGTGGACCTGGGCAATGTCTCTGCCTTACGCACCTTCCGAGTCCTCCGAGCCCTGAAAACTATATCAGTCATTTCAGGTGAAAATCAGGTTAAACGCCAAGGCTGGAGGAGCACGCCTGGGCCTTTCCAGCTACCTGGGAGCCAAGACAACCCCCAGGAAGCCCTCTGAATGTGCCTGTCATCAGAATACCTTTCCCAGAGCTCAAGGTGGGGGTGCTTCTGTCCCCAGAGCCTCAGAATGGGCTTCAAGCTGCTCACTCAGCCAAGCCTCCTCTGAGACACTAGTGGGCAGAGTGCCCATAAAAGGGCTTGCATTGAACCCAAATTCTTCCCCAAATAGTGAATTTCTTTTGCAGCTAGACATAGCTGCTTGCATAGTTAAAAGTTTGGACATGGGCTGCTTTAGCCTGCAGTGACATCCTTTAGTCAGGAGGCAAAAAAAAAAAAAAAAAAAAAAAAGACCAAATCTGAGGGAACTCACACACACTGAGATCCAAAAAGGAAACTCCAGCACAGTTTTTTTCTGGTTGAGTTCCCCGTGCCAGCCCTGTGTCCCTCGGGTGAGCTGGGTACTGCAGAACCTCAGCCCCTTCTACAGAATGAAGTGTACTCTGTGGACAGGCATCATTGGGCCTTGGTGTCTAACAGCCCTCACTGCATGGTGCGGTAGAGGTTTAGTGACCCATGCATGGTAGCCTCAGGAAGAAATCCTCCTTGATAGATGTTGGCAGCTATCCCTGTGCAATCTTCTGAGCCCACAAGGCCGCACTCCACTGATCCATCCAGGAAAGCTCTCAAAAGACTCACAAAGACCTCAGAGCCCTGTTGTATGAGGTACTAGGTCTAAAATCAAGAGCTGCCCAGCACACTTACCACACAGCACCAGCTGGTCTCCCTGGACTAAAGTGATCCAAAGCCTAAGGTCCCCTATTCTGAGGAACTTGCTCTGGAGGGACAGTGCCCACTGGCTTCTTCTCAAAATAGCCACAGTGCGGTACTGGGGAGGGCACTTCAGTTAAGAAGGCTAGAGACAGATATTAGGGAGGTGTTTGGGCCAGGGGAAGGGTTCCCTGAACCCAGTGATTTTTTTTTTTTTTTTTTGTCTTTTTTTTTGAGACAGGGTCTCGGTATGCAGTTGAGGCTGGCCTTGAGCTCACTTTTGTAGCTCAGGCTGGTCTCGAACTTGCACTAATCCTCCTGCCTCAGCCTCCCGGGTGCTGGGATTACAGGCATGAGCCACCACGCCCGGCTTGAACCCAGTGATTGAGCTGCTCTTGTATTGGGAAGCCGGTACTTCCCTGGACCTTGCCCTATGCTTGCCATCACCACTCTTGGAGAGTCAGGAATCCACCTCTGAGCTTCCAGGAGGAACACAGACTTCCTCTGACTGGGTTCATTATTTTTTAGATACAGCTCCTCCGGTGTTCCTCCTGGTCTGTTCACCCACAAGGCCCAATTCATCCTGAGTGGCCTAGGCCCCTATGAAGCGGGTCAGAGTGCAGTCAGCCTTCACACTCCCTCGAAGCCACTGCCCTTCAACAGGTATCACCTGGCCTTGTTCAGAAGCCTCACAGTGTGTCCTCCAGGACCCCAAGGACAGCCTTTCCGGCACGCCACCCCCCCCCCCACAAACCCCAAGATATAGACATTGACCACAGAAGTTATGAAAACACATATTCTATTCTCCACAAGACACAAGTTGGGCAGCAGCCCTGGCATGTGCCCCAGAGGTCCCAGAGCTTCTGCACTACAACACATCACACCAGCAGCAACAGCCCCCTCTGCCCACCCATGGGCCCAGAAATCGCCAACATCTGCCAGGATGATTTTCACCAGGTGCTGAGTGTCTGAACGCTGGGCAGCAGCAGTGGTTGTGACACAGTGAGGAGCTCATCCTCTCCCTGTCCTGGGTCTGCCCATCGCTGCCTCCCAGTGTCAGCACTGCCAGCACAGTAGCCACAGGTGCTCCTAACATATTAACCGGCTGGACGATGGATGGACGGAGCTTAATCTGAGATCTAGTTGCCTGGGGGATGGGGTGAAGCCCTGCTTCCGGCAGAGGAGCCCCTCACTCCTGCTGCTTGGGTGCTCTGCTCGCATTTGTCCTAGGACAGCAGCTAAGAGTCACACTGGATGTGTCCACATGTGCTTTTCTGTCACCCTGCTATGGGGAGCTGGCTTCTGCCTGGAGCTGGGCCATGCAACTAACTGCTCACAGCTTTGGTGAAGGGGAGGATGGGAGGGTCCCTGAGGTAGAGAACAAATATGTACAGGTCCACCCCTTCCCTGCCCTGGGCCCAAGCTAGAGCAGCCCCTTAAGACGTCGCCCACCATAGAGCCCTGCTGCACTCCCTCAGGTCTCCAGCACACACAGCCTCAGCCTAACCACAGACCCTGGGTTCCTTAGTTTTCTCTAATCCTCAAAACTCCCTTGTCACCAAAGAGAGCTTTGCCAACTACTGAGTCAGGAGGACCTGCTGCCAGAAGATCTGGTCCCTGCCCCTGGCAGGACCAAGACTGAAGTCCCTGCGCTGACCTGGAGTGGACTTGAGCCTCAGTCTCGTTTCCCACGAGCGACACTGAAAGGCCGGCACCAGCCAGATGAGGCCAGCTTTGAGTGTGTTTCCTCAAGAAAACTGCACTCTCTGTACCATTTCTGTATTTGGCTGGTGGCAGATAAACAGGACCAGTGCCTTCAGAAATGCCAAGCCAGGCTGGCCTTCTGTCTAGGCATCAGGACAACCTCAGTCACCAAGGAAAGAGGCCGAAAGAGCCAAAGAAGCCTCCCTCACTGTGGTCGCATCTCATAGTTGCCCTTGCAGGACCCACCCAGCACAGTACAGACCCCCAGGAGACCCAGTGGTGGCCTTAGGTGACCCATGAGAGTGTGCCTGTAGTAGACTGTGGGTGACCTCGTGCCCCCTCTTGCCTTCGCCAGGCCTGAAGACCATTGTGGGGGCCCTGATCCAGTCTGTGAAGAAGCTGGCTGACGTGATGGTCCTCACCGTCTTCTGCCTCAGTGTCTTTGCACTTATTGGCCTGCAGCTCTTCATGGGCAACCTGAGGCACAAGTGTGTGCGCAACTTCACAGCACTCAATGACACCAATGGCTCTGTGGAAGCCGAAGGCCTGGTCTGGCAGTCACTGGACCACTACCTCAATGACTCAGGTGCAGACTTACTCTAACTATAAGACCATTGGGGCTGGACGCCATCCCCCAGACCTCTGAGGCTGCCCCTGTTCAGGCTGCAGCTGTGTGTTAGGCATCTAGGACTGGAGTAGAGCCAACCTGGGGGCCAGGTAGAAACACGGTGTTCAGAGGGCAAGAAGGATGAGGTTAGATGGCTTGGACAATGGTCAGAGGTAGGGCTGGCCCAGAGTGCTGGTCCAGAAAAGAAACTAGGCCACCTGCAGAAGAGTACTCAGATAGAGGGCGTGACATGGGGCTGTGGTCTCTGGGAGGCTGACGAGTGTGTCCGCCTTTTGGCCTGGTGTTTTCCTGGTTGGCATCAGTGTTCTTTCCAGGATGCTCATTCCATACATGTGTGCCCCAAAACCACAGGGGAGGTGATGGATACACTCAGGATACACACTATGTGAGCCCCGCATCTCACTAAGTGGCTCACACCTGCATTCTTCAGGCTGGTGCCCAGCACCTTTCTTGGGTAGCACTGCCCACCTAGGACATGGGGGCAAGACCAGCTGCCAGGCCATGAGGTCCTAGGGCCATTCTGAAGTCAGCACACTGTAGACACGGGCATGCTGCCCGGCACAGCAGAAGCAGACAGAAGATCCGTGAAGGGTCATGCTTGTGATTCCACTTGGCCCCCTAGCAGTGGCTCTACAATTTCACTGAGCTCCAGAACCACTTAGAGGGCCTCAGGGACAGACTGCCAGGGCTCCAAGCCCGGTTCCTTCATCTGTAGGTCTGGCTGGTACTCAGGAAGCAGTTGGTTGAAGGACCACAGTCTAAGAATTGCAGCCAAGACAAAGGCAGGTGATAGTTAGGGATGGGGACTGGCAGCAGCCCCAGAGAGGAAAGGACAGCGCAGATATCCCATGTCTCACCTGGCCCAGCCCTAGCCCCATCTGAACAGAGCAGTGTTGCCATGGTGATTGAGACAAGCATCTCCTGTACCATTTTATGTAATAAGAATGGGTCTAGAGCTGGGCAGTAGCCCTGCAAGGCCATGCAGTGACTCAGCAGCCAAGCTAAAACTCTGCCCAGACCCTTGCCAGCTGGCTGGGCTTTCCTCTTGGCCTTGGCTGGTCCTAAGTGGCTTGGGGCAGGGTGTGGAGGCTCCCTGTAGGGACAGCTGAGGCCCCTGCCACGGGCTTCCTGTGTGTTCTGAGAGCGTGAGGGATGCCGCATCAGAATGGCTATGGAGGACTAGGAGGGAGCCCAGAGAAGCTGCCAGAGTGGTAGAGGTCTACCTTGGCAGAGGGTGGGGGTCAGGGCAAGCGCTAGGAAGAGAAGCAGCCACCCACAATCCTTTCCTCACCGAGGCCCTGGATGTGGGCTGGGAACCCTAGGAAGCAGGGCCACATTCGCTTCTCAGAAGGATCACCGTTTCTCTTACAGTTAATTACCTGCTCAAGAATGGCACCTCTGATGTGCTCCTGTGTGGGAACAGCTCGGATGCTGGGTAGGTGGCATGCCCCACCAGGGACACTGCTGCGAGCCATCCCGGCTGCTTTCCCAGATGACTGTACTTTCTCTTTATGGCCCAGCCCCAGGGACACTGAGTCCCCCTGTCTTTCTTCCTGCCAGCACCCTGGCAGCTCCCCCACTCCACAGCAGACATAGTGGTTAAAAAAAAGAAGTGGGGGTGGGGGGGTCAGAGAAGGATCAGCAGGGAGCATCTGCAGAGCCCTGAAGACAGGTTGGGACTCAACCCCAGCCAGGGAGCCCTGTAGGCCCCCACGGGCAGCTCTATTCCATTCTGGGTCTCCTCAGGGCCACACCTCTCCACGCCAGCCTCCGGATTCTCTCAGGCCAAGCAGGAAGGACCTGCAGCCTAATGGTGGCCCTTGAGCTGCCCACTCTCTGTGTGTAATTTCCACAGCTCTGTGCAGGCTGACTGTGCTGTGGGCTGTTCAGCAGAGAGGCTTGGGCTCACCAGCGGGCAGGGGGTGCTGTGGAGCTCTCTTCACACAGTTGGGAATGACGTTCCAGAGCTCATTTCCTGAAGAGACTGGCTGAAAGGTCCTAGGGCATTAGCCAGGGAGAGAGGCCACTCAGCCACATCCTGCCACTTGTCAAGCACCCCCTCGCACATACCTCCAGGTCCACAAGTGACGGCCCTGCCCCACTGACAGAGGGCTCTGACGGGGGTGCAGATGGGCACACTCTCCCGACGTCGCAAAGCCTAGCCTCCACTGGTAGGATCACCCCCTCCATCCATGGCCCCGCAGCTCCCTACAGGGTGGACAGGCAGAGAAAGGAGCACATGCCAGGCCTGTGGACTTCCTCTCTGTGGGGTGAAACAACTCAGGCCTTGGAGGCTATAAGTAGGGAGAGGAAGAAGGAAGGTAGTCTTGGGTGGTAGCCATAGAGATCCTCCAGGACCCAGCCATGGAGCCTGTGCACAGGCTGCCCAGGCAGACAAGCCAGGCCCAGTGAGGTCCCAAGGGCAGAGGACTCCTTACATCATGAGATAGAGTGTGAATACCTGCCCACAGGACGTGTCCTGAGGGCTACCGATGCCTGAAGGCAGGCGATAACCCTGACCACGGCTACACCAGTTTCGACTCCTTTGCCTGGGCCTTCCTCGCACTCTTCCGTCTGATGACACAGGACTGCTGGGAGCGCCTCTACCAGCAGGTATGTGGGATCCCAGGCAAGTAGAGGGCTTCCAAGCATGAACTTGGGCCTAGTCGCACAGGCGACTCACCAGAAGTGGCCCTGGCAGCTACCCACCAGTGAGAGCTTTGGAAGGGACAGAGGCCTGAGGCTCTTGGTCTGAGAGAAGAGTTCAATGAGAAACTTCCTTTTCTCTGGTGACCATGTACCTATCCTTTCATGTAGAGAGCTTTGTACTCTGTGAGTGAGACACTCCACCGTCTCACAGGATGGAACATGCTCCACTGTGGACACAGCAGCTCCCCAGCTAGTGGGACTTCTGCCTCCCTCGAGTGGGACACTGTGCTCGTGCATAGGCCATTGTACTCTGTTGCTTAGCACACACAGCCCTCTGTGTAAGCCATACCCCACGACCTGCCCCTCTGGCCAGGCTGTGGCTCCAGCATGGCCACCTTGGTGACTTGACCCAGGGAAGATGACCTCTGCCACCTTGTTTCTCCAGACCTTGAGGTCCGCGGGGAAGATCTACATGATATTTTTCATGCTTGTCATCTTCTTGGGCTCCTTCTACCTGGTAAATCTGATCCTGGCTGTGGTTGCCATGGCCTATGAGGAACAAAACCAAGCCACTATTGCAGAGACTGAGGAGAAAGAGAAGCGCTTTCAAGAGGCCATGGAGATGCTCAAGAAAGAGCATGAGGTAGGTAAACAGCACGGGTAAGGAGCCTTTAGGCCAACCCTCCTCTGACCGTGGGTGCCCGGAGGTGTGGTGCACATATAATAAAGCCAGTGAACGGTACATGCTGGGTAAGGATGCTGTCTTCTGGATAAAGGTGTTTTATATGAATGTGGCATCTGCTGGGTAAAAAATCTAGAACCTGCTTGCTAAAGAGTACCTGTCATGAGGTCCCTGTTGGAAAATGTATGGGTAAGGTGGGCTCAGGTGGACCCTTGAGCACAATGTATGCCTCACAAAATTGTTCCCTGTGGTCTACGTGTCTTCCAGGTGAGAGATGCCATGTAAGTAAAAATGTCACATGCTGAGTAAAGGAGATAATTCCTGATGAAGGTAGTCCTTGTGAGCACATGCAAGATAAGAGAAATTGGTGTATCCATGAGTAGTTTCTCTTGGTCAAGGGTCCCTTCTGCACAGTAGGAAGGAAGCTCCCAGGTTGGACACCTGAGCCAACCCACAAAAGAGGGATTAGCAGTGCTGCTATGGCCACCCATAGCCCCTGACATGGTGAGCACTGGAGGCTATTTCAGAGCCCGCAATTGGAAGAGACAGGCTCTAGGCTGTTGGCTCTCCCCACTGCCCCATGACGCCTGCTCCGCTACCTTCTGCCCAGCTGAGCCTCTGGTTCTGCTGTTTCCCCTGCTCATCCTCACCCTGCCTCACACGCTCCCCTCTTCCAAGGGCGGCCACTTCAGCCACTCTTCCACCCAGCCCAATCTTGATCTTTCGTAAAACAGAATTCCAAGACTGCTTTCACAATGCTATCATTTTGGGTTATGTGCAAGACCACTTATTAATGGGTTAAAACAGACCGCTGGCAATGCTTGTAGTAATATAGAGATAAGACTGAAGGCTAGTTGGTGTCTCTAGACACAGTGAGATATGGACAGAGCCTAGGGAGGGCTGTTTTTTTGCTGTTTGAGAGTCCTGGAAAGCTGGGACTTGGGGTTACAGGTGGTGGCTCCTCCTGTGGGTGTCCTGTCCTTGAATTATGAACAGAATCCAGGGAGGCCTGCCTTTCGTTGTTCAGGAGTCCCAGAAAGCTGAGACTTAAGAGTTACAGGTGGCAGCTCCTCCTGTGGGTATCCTGTTCTTAAATTATGAACAGAGCCCAGGGAAGGCTGCCTTTTGTTACTTGAGAGTCTCAAAAAGCTGGGGCTCAAGGTTGCGGATAGTGGCTCATCCCGTGGGTGGCCCTGTTCTTTGTTTAATTGCTACCTGACACCAATGGTTGCCTCCTCCACTGGTCAAAGTATTATCAGCTAACATTGGTGAGAGCTCAGTGTTTAAAATATAAAAAGAGATGGTTCTTTATATTCTTTATCTATTAAAGTAGTAACATATATTCCATAGCCAATTTTTTTTTTAATGCTAAATAAAAAGGAGAGTCTTCTGAGGCTCTGGGCTCACTGGAAGAGAAATCTCAGTGAGTCCTCTAAAGCTAAATTCATCGAGTCTTCTCGTTGTTTCTTTCAGCACCGACACATACCATAAAACAAACGCTGGCCTGCCTAACCTCTTGATGACTGAGATATCTCTTCTTCTACCTCTTCCAGGCCCTCACCATCAGGGGTGTGGATACTGTGTCCCGTAGCTCCATGGAGATGTCCCCTGTGGCCCCAGTAACCAACCATGAGAAAGGAAGCAAAAGGAGTAAACGAATGTCTTCAGGAACAGAGGAGTGTGGAGATGAACGGTTTCCCAAGTCTGACTCAGAAGATGGTCCCAGAGCAATGGTAACCCCCAGAAGTGACTTGGCCTTCTCAGGGTGGGCCTGGAACACACAGCCCACAGTACCAGGCCCATAATCGTAGCCCCAAAGTTTGCCCTCTACTGAAGGCATCTTTGAGCCCCTCCCAGGCCTCCTATTTCCCATGTTTTCTTAGAGTAGAGGAGAAGGATGGGTTTGAATGCCATAATACCCTCAACCTGAGGGAAGCCACAGAATGGGGACTGGGGTCAGGGCATCCCATGAGCCCAAGCACACTCCCATGTGAACTAAGGCCTGGCTGGGTACTCAGGTACTACTCAGGTCAGACCTGTCTGTGATATGACCTGTGTCTGCCCCCCCCACCTGACCTCAAGGCTAAGATAACTGAAGGTCAAAGCCCCAGAGGCATGGACTTGAGATGTCAAAAGATGGTCCCACTAGCTCCACCCACTCAGTTCCTACATAACTAGCAGAGAGGTCCACAATGCTCCAAGAGCTTGGGCTGGGCCCCAAAACCACTTGGTCATGCCACCCCCACCCCCTGTACCCTCAGAATCACCTCAGCCTTAGCAGGACGTCAGTGAAGCCACGCTCCAGCCGAGGGAGCATTTTCACCTTTCGCCGACGAGACCTGGGCTCTGAGACAGACTTTGCAGATGATGAGAACAGCACAGCTGGGGACAGTGAGAGCCACCGCACGTCACTGCTGGTGCCCTGGCCATTGCGTTGGCCCAGTGCCCAGGGACAGCCCAATCCTGAGGCCTCTGCTCCTAGCCAAGCCCTGAACAGCAAAAGAAACAGCACTGTGGACTGCAACGGGGTGGTCTCCTTGTTGGGGGCCGGTGATGCTGAGGCCACATCCCCAGGGAGCCGCCTGTTCCGCCCCATGATGCTGGAGCGCCCCACAGACACGGTGAGCCAGCCTCATGGTGTAGGCCCCAGGGGACATGTGGGCTCCCTACCTCGTTGTCAGTGCCAGTCCAGAAATTCTAGCCAGATAACTGAGCACCTATTGAGTGATGGGTTGTCAACAAACCTTGGCCTCCTGCAGTGGCCACGCTAACGGAGGCAGAGCGACAGAAAGTAGGAAAGGAGAAACAATGTGTGTATAAAGGTGTATTAGGTATGCAGTGGGCATAAATCTGGCAGTAGCTAAAGGTTCATGGCTGTGGAGGCAGAGAGCCCCAGATGCCATGGTAATGACATCTAGTGTCCCCAAGGCCCTGTGCTGTGCAGGCTACTGGGCAGCACCTCAGGGGTCCCAGGAGAACGTGCCTGGGCAGTGAGGGGGTGCAAGGGAGTCTGGGCAACGACTACTGGCTGAGTTAGAAAAGTCCAGCCCTATACCAGCTATGACTCAGTATCAGCCCAGGTAAGAAGTGCTGTGGGGGAGGGAGCAAGAGAAAGGAGAGAGGAAATCTCCACTCATTACAGAACTGTGAACAACGACGGAGGGCAGGCTGCTTTCTGAAACTAGGAGGGCAGCACACTTCAAGCCTCTCATCTGTGAAGTGGGTGGAAAATGCCCAACTATGCCAAGAGTGGCCAGCCTCACCAGGGTAAGGAACTGAAGATATACATGATGTGTCAGGGTTGTTAAAATAGCCTAGTTGTTAAAATAGCCTACGTCTGCCATTATTGGGGTGCTTGTTTTAGGCATAGAGAACAAGGTGTGCAAAAGCAAAAGCATGCCTAGCCTCTGGTTTAGTTTGGTTTGGCTTAGTTCGGTTCAATTTGGTTTGGTTATTTTTTTTTTTAAAGAGAATAGATAAGATGTTAGAAATGATACAGTGTCAAGAAAGTGATGATAGGTATCCAACAATGGCTGTTACACTGTACATTGTTGTCTTCAATGCAGTTGCTCAGGTTACCAGATATGAGCAGATAAAATTGGTCAAAATAAAAGTTCTAAGCATTAACTGCTACCTTCACAAAACCAATAGAAATGAGTAGTGCAATCATCTCAGCAATCCTGTGTGCACATATATACATGGTCTCCTCCCCCCTTTTTCCTTTCTTTTCTCCTTTCCCTCATCCCAATTGTTCATTCCTTTTGAGCAGTTTCTTTCCCTTTTATTATATGTATTTGGCTTTCAGATTTTATTTACTCTTTTAGTTTCTTACACTGGAGAGACAATGTGATGTTTACACGTGTGGGTCTGAGTCACTTCACCTATGAGTGTAGCCTGTAGTTGCATCCACTTACCTATGAGCGTCTTGGGTTTATAGCTGAGTAATATGCCATTGCATAAAAAGACTACATCTCTTCTATCCATTCCCTAGTTGATGGGCATTTGGGTTGTTTCAAAGGGTTAGCTATGACAAATTCTGCTGCTGTAAACATGGGCATGCATATATCACTGTGGTTAGATGTTTTTAATTTTTTTTTTTGGAGAAATATGTAGAATGGGAATAGCTGGGTTGATGGGACCTCTGATCCTAGTTTTTTGAGGAATCTCCCCTACTTATTTCCATAGTGGTTGTACAGTCTATACTCCTACCAACCGAGGAGAAGGGTTCCTTTTTCCCCACAGCCTCTCCAGCCTTTGCTCAATGTTACCAGAAAATGAAAATCTTAATTTTCATTTCTCAAATGACCGGTGCCATTGAACATTTTTTCCCATATTTATTTGCCATTTGTATTTTTTCCTCTGAGAAGTGTGTCTTCATCTCAGATGCCCTTGTTTGGATTGGATCTTTGAATTTTGGGAGCCTTGGTTTGATATTTTGAGCTGGGGCCCTATCATGTGTTCCAGGCTGGCCTCAAGCTCTTGACCCCCCTGCTTCAGTCTCCTGAATGCTGGGATTACAGACTTGTGCCACCACGGCCGGCACTACCCAGGTCTCTGAGCCATGAGGTCAGCATGGCTGGCACAGAAAGGGTGAAAAAGAGTTGGAGCTAGTGTCAGAACGGGGACAGCATGGGACTGCCTTGGCCATCTATGGCAGCCACAGCTTTGATCATTCAGTAGGGCGGTGTGGACCAGCAGCTGCCCAGTCGGCTGTCTCGTGTCCTTACTAACCCCTCCCTTAGCACAGTCCCAGAACAGTATCCCCAGGAGAAACTGCACCTGAGGGAAGGGTCGGCCAGACAGCCAGAGCCCATGGCCTCAGGTGCCCCCAGTGCCTCACTGAAGCTGTGAGACTCTGTACAGGTTACCTGACCTCCTTGTGCCTCAGTTTCCTCATCTATAAAGTGGCAGTAAAAGTAATACATCAGCAGGCAGTGGTAAGGTGAGTTAAGGTACGTCAGTGCGGAGGCTGAAACTTGCCACATATTCAAGTTCCAAGCTATAGTGATGTTATTGAGGACATATTTTCAAGGAAATGGGGTGTTGCCAGCTATCAGGGCCCTTGCATCTTCCGGAGCAGGACATGAAGGGAGGACCTTATCTCATCAGGGAGCAGACCTGTCACCTGCAGGATGGCTATCTAGTTTCCAAGAACGCTAAACCAAGCAGGACTTCTCTGGAGCTGTTGCCTGGGGAGCAGGTCAGCAGCCAGGAGTGCTAATAGAATTTCCTAATCTCGTTAGGCAGAAAATCATCTGATTGTGTTGCGCATGGCAGGAGGATCGCAAGTTCAAACACTTCATTACCAGGAACTCTGACTTCAGCTCTTCTCACTCTGTACAGCCCATTCATAACCTTAAAGGGATTAGCAGGCCAAGGCCAGGTCATTTGCAAAGTTAAAGGAATTATTGACCAAGATGGAGACATTTGAAAAGTCAGAGAGATTAGCAGGCTACAGGCCCCCGGAATGCCTTCCCCTCCTCCACCAGACCCAGCAGCAGTGTCTGTGTCAGCTTGCAGAGGACATCGGGCTTACCTGCGAGGGCAGGAAGAGCCAGGTGAGCAGCAAGTCCACCTGCAGAGTCTTCACTTTGGGCTAAACGGCTGCAGAGGTTCTTGGTGTTCCAGCTTCACGACAGCACCTACACCTGGAGGGCCAGATGGGAGTGAGGAAAACACACCGAGCAGCCATTTTTTCCCCTCTGTCCACATGGTAGACCTTCCTCTTCACTCTCCCTGGCTGACTAGCAAGCCAGTGGCACAGCTGGATCTATGACCTGTGCGTGAGAATCTCTCTACCTGGTGCTATTCTGGTGGCATACAGCAGAGCTGAGTGCAGGCTCCAGAGTTACAGCACTGAGCACAGCAGGCCTGGCCCTACTCACGTGCAGTTTGCCTGGCAGTCCTGGAGACACCCAGTGAACTGATAAGTATGTTTAAGTCACAGCAGGGTCATGCTGGGGAGGATCGAGGGCGAGAGCTGGCAGCCTTCTTAAAAGACATTGAAATGGACAGGTGATTTGAGGGAGCCAGCCATAAATACATGGAGAAATAGTGTTCTGAGAAGAAGGGGGATGGGGTGACAGAGTCTTTAGGGCTGGTCCCAGCTACAGGGCTGGAGTGCTGTGGAAGGGAGAAATAGGAGCGGAGTTTGGAGAGCTATGCTTGGTACTAAGCAAACCCTGTAAGTACAGAAAACTTGGGGTGCACTTTGAGTTGGGGAACAAGGAGGAGGGGTGGTTGTTGAACTAGGAGTGACATCTTATTTGCTTTTTAAGGGAACCCCTTCCTGCCACATAGAGAATACAGAGAAGAAAAGGGGCCAATTAGGTTGTTGAGTAGTTTAGGGAAGAAATGCTGATGGTTTGCACTAAGATGGTGTATCAGTTAGCCATCATCACAGCAATGCTGTGTAACAAACCATCCCGGGGTCAGTGGATAACCACAAGCCTTAGTTATTCTCCTCATCTACAGGATATCAGATTGTCCGATCTAGGCGGGCTCAGCTGGAGAGCCCTGTTTCTGGCTCCCTGTGGCCAGGCCTGCTCCACGCTGTGGGTTAGGCCAGGGCTGCTCCACTTGGGTTTGTTCCACAGAGGGTTCCTGGAGCACAGACAAGGCAGATAGCACTCACAAGTTGGGCATCTGCCCACTTCGCGCCCCCTTCCATTTCCTTGGGCAGAACAAGTCTGCTGTCAGGAGACTTCCACCCTCAGCAGGAAAGAAAGAGCAACCACATTGCGCAGCAGCAACCCCACGTACCATAGATGCTGTGTCGGGAGGACATACCCTTCAGGTCGCCACCCTGGTGCCTGTCTCCTTAGCCAGACATCACCTCCTAAAGGCTATCTTGCCTTCTAGTGGTGCCACATGCACGCTGACACCACACCTTAGCACAAGGCCCTGAGGGTATTTAAGACCCAGACCCGGGCCCTCACCACTATGCACTGCATAGCCTACCTCCCGCTAGTCATATAGGCCATGTCACACAGGCCTGCTGCCACCACTGCCATGTCCCTCATGCATCTGGCTGTGCTCTCCTGGGGTCCAGGGAGTGACAGCCTGCAGCTCCCTCCAGGCACATGCCACATCTCTCCTTGCAGGCGTGGTCCTGATATTTATAAAAATGACACAGGCACATTGGGAACCAACCTACTGTGTAGAAGTACGTAAGTGAGCAGGGGACTTCTGTCCACTCTTCCCTCTCCCCACCCCCAGTTCCCCGGATGTATCCAGATTCATAGTTCAGTATGTTAATCTTCCAGATCTTGGTTTTAAATCTTCATCCCTTTGTCTTGAGAGGTTCCCACAGGAGCATCCGCAGAACCACATCGTGCTCGTTATTGTCTGTATCAGTATGGAGTTAAGTTGAATCTATAATTGATTTTAATGTCTTTCCTATTAGTTGCTTGTTTTGCTTTGATGGTATTAGGAACAGTACTGCAGTGAACCTCATTTACCTATATTTTTGGTGGATGTGTATAATTATTTATAAAGTTAAATTACTAGACTAGAAATTACAGGGTCAATTTAAACTTTTCTTGGTTAATATTGCCAAACTGCCTCCATAAAAGTCATGGCCTCCCACCAGCCATATCTAAGCACAATGCTTTCTGCCTCTACTAGTGTCATCTTAGAGCACATTAGATGTTTTCTCCGCTTCTTTATGTCCTTGGCTGTAGAGTGCTATGGTCAGTTAGGACTCCACGCTCACCTTTGCATGTACTAATGTACACAGCAGCACCTATGCAGGAAGAGCATGTGTGATGCGGGTACTTTCCTGTGTGCACACCAGACTCTGCCGGTAAGGAGCACTGACAAAGGAAAGACACCGAAGGCAGTGATGATGGGCAGGAGGGCGGGAGTCACTCACTGGGAGAGAGCTGGGCTTAGTGTCTCTTGACTCAGCATCCAGTGTCCCATCAAGCCCTCCCTTGTCCCCCTGTGACCTTCCCAGCCTAAGCCAGGCTTGGCCAACTGAGGCCCAGCAGGACCAGGCTGACCCGTATCTCTTGGTTGCACCCAGACCACACCTTCAGAGGAGCCAGGTGGACCCCAGATGCTGACCCCCCAGGCTCCGTGCGCAGATAGCCTTGAGGAGCCAGGAGCGCGGCAGCGGGCGCTCAGCGCTGTCAGCATCCTCACCAGCGCGCTGGAAGGTCAGTGCCCCAGTGACATCACTGCTGTCCTTGGTAGCTTTAAATGTATTAGATGCCCCTAGGAATCTTTTCATCAGGTTTGGCTCTTGTTCTCCTAGACATGCCTGCTTCTACATTTCTCCCAGCACCTCCACAGCTGTCCAGACCCATCCCAGCCTTCTCCCGACCACACCTCTGTGTGTGTGTGTGTGTGTGTGTGTGTGTGTGTGTGTGAACTGTCACATTCAAGCATTCTTGCCTGCCCTGCCCTGTGCCCAGGAATCCCACACCCATCCCAGCCTGTCCCCTCTTAAGAAACCCAAATTTGGCATCCCCATCTTGTTCCCCTCTGTCCCAGGGGTACACATGGTTTATAGCTGTCTGGGCATCCCTACCCCATGTGCCCCCTGGATCCCACATGTCCTCATCTGCTCCTTCCTGCTCTGCCCTAGGTGTTCTCATGTGTGAACTTCCCTGTCTCATCATTATCTCTTCCCTACCAAATAGCCCTACATCTTCGTGGGATTGCTGGCTCTGCCTTGTCTCCCAGTTTTCCTACCATTCCTTTTGGTTCCCTGCCCCTCAGGCCCTCTTCTTCTACATTGCCCAAGTAAGAAGACCAGCTGCCTGTTGCCTCAGCCTTCCCTGCCCATACACAGTCTTGCTGTCATGTAGCCTCCCTGTTTATTCCCCAGACATCCCACCATATACGAATGGCTCCATGGACAAAACCCAGCTAACTGCCTACTGTGTCCCCTCAGAGTTGGAGGAGTCTCACCGCAAGTGTCCCCTGTGCTGGAACCGCTTTGCTCAACGTTATCTGATCTGGGAGTGCTGTCCAATGTGGATAACCATCAAGCAGAAAGTGAAGTTCGTGGTCATGGACCCATTCGCTGACCTCACCATCACCATGTGCATTGTGCTCAACACGCTCTTCATGGCCCTGGAGCACTACAACATGACGACTGAGTTTGAAGAGATGCTGCAGGTTGGAAACTTGGTAAGGGTTGCCTGCTACAGACTCTGTGATAGGTGTCCTGAGGTGAGGGACTCTCAGCCAGCTGGAATTTTAAAGGTTTATGAAGATACCCAGAGGATGGGAAAGCAAAAGTGAGTTAGGGGTAAGTGGAAATGGGGGATTTTGTAGTCAGCATATGGAAAAAGAGTGCCTGCAGGAAGAGGCATCTCTTGGATGGCCCAGATTGTGAAGATGAGCATTCATGTGGTTGGATGGGGGAAAGATGATGAATGGTTGATAGAGAATGGGAGAAGGATGGATGGATGGATGGATGGATGGATGGATGGATGGATGGGGTATGTAAATCAGGCGCAGCCAGATTTGAATTCTAAGCCAGCTCTTATTATAAGACCTCAAGTAAATTACTTTAGTCTCTGCAATTGGCACAATCAATATTTGTTGAACTTAAATATAAAGCTAGTGTGACAAAATCATCTTCATAGGAAGCTAATGAGGATTGAGTAAGATAATGTGTAAAGTTCTTGATTTAGTGTCTGATAAAAAAATCACTCAAAATAAATAATACCTGTGGTATTATTGTTGTTGTTATTAAAGATGCTGACCCTGAAAGTCAAAATGTTTGAGTTCTAATTCTGTTTTTTTTTCCCTTGAGACAACATCAAGTCTTGTCTTCTTATTGTACAGATAGGGAAACTGAGGTCCAAAGGCAGGAGAAGTACTTAGTGGGCAGAATGGGGTAGGCAGCCACTGTCTCCTGACTTCTGGGCACTGGCCATGTTGTCTCTGTCCTGGTAAATGCGGTGCTGGCCCTTCTCCAGGGAACTCTATGGCAGGATTTAGCCCCCAGGCCTGGGAAAGGAGCTCCTGAGATCACTACTAGGTTGGCAGGGAGGCCCCTGGCCATCCCGAGGCAGGTGGGTCCCACAGGCTGTGGGTTGTGGGCCTTTCTCCTTCAATTATTCTCTAAACCCAGAGCTCTGGGTGGCTCTTGGCAGGATATATTCATATTTTTTCACCAGTAGCTCATGGCTTTCCTTTGCTTCACTTTCCTTCTCTTCTATGTGAACTGAAGGGGTAGGTGCATCCCAGGTTGCAGGATTCTTGTGGCTGGGTGCTGGGTGGTCTTTGATGCTGGTTATGTGAGGTTTGCATCTATCGGGGTGTGCATGCTGGGCTGTCCTGAGCAGCAGTCAGGTGTGGTAAAGAGTACTGGGCCACCAAGCTGTGGGTGGATAGCTTGGGTCTTAGTTTCAATAAAATGTTATTGGTAGAGTTGGATTATACCTATATTTTACTTTGTTTGGGTAGCTTTACTGCCAGTATGTAAAGTTTTAATTTTTTTTTTTTTTTTTTTTTTGGATTTACTGTATTGTAGGAGACTTAAATATAAAGAAACAAAGCTACAGAAATATGCTTGGGTAATAGTCTTGGTATGTGCCAAGTCTTTCTAAGTGCTTCTCTCAAGACAAACTCCACAAAGAAGACTGATAACTTGACTAATGTGTTAGCCCATCAACTACTCAAGATAAAAGGCTGCCATTCCCAGAAACACTGTGGATAAGATAACCTGAGCAGTCCTACGGAAAGCCTGCAGGGCCCTGGCAGGAGTTGAGGGTACTAAATTGTGTCATCTGGAGGCTTGGGTTTTAATGAGCATGGCACAGAGGACCAGAGAGTAGGAACTGGATAGCCCTGTAAAAATGTGACTGCTCTATTCTATTTCCTGTTGCTACCACAAAAGACCATAGGCTGGATAACTTATAAACAAAAGGAACAGTGAGATAGCTCAGCAGACTAAGCACCTGCTTAGGCAAGCACAGGGACTGGAGTTCAATCCCCAGCACCACATGCATTGCCAGCCCCACCCCTGGGTGTACTGAGCTGGCCACCAAGACCAGAGATGGTGGCACACACCTGTAATCTCAGCACTGGGCAGGCTGAAAACAGAAAGATCACACCAAGTTCAAGCTGTGTTGTGAGACCCTGTAGCAAATATGTTTAAAACAAAACAACAATAACAACAAAAATACAGCTTCATTTGACCATGGCATTTTGAGGCTGAGAAGCCCAAGATCAGGGTCTGCATCTGGTGAGGGCCTTCTTGTGTCATCACATGAACAGAGTGCAAACAAGAGCAAGCGGGAAAGGGGGACCAGACAGCCCCACACCCCACACAACCCCCTCACCGCTGTCTAACCAGCCACACTCAATAAATAGCCTTAACCCATTCATGAGCACTGTGCCCCATGACTTAGTCACCACTCCAGGGTTCCACCTCCTAATACAACCATGATGATAATTAAATTTCAAAGTTAGTTTTGGAAGGGATGTTCAAATCATAGCAGCTTGCTGATTGTGACAGCAAACAGAAACATGGAAACAACAGCCAGGATTTGGAGACAGAGTTGTTTATATCAATGGCTCCTGATCAGGATCATCCCCAAAATATCAGGCCCTGATCTCTGGTGGTCTAGGCCTTATGGAATAAGCAAGCAGGAGGTGCGGAGGCAGAGGCTTGCCAATTAGAGGTTGGTTTATACAATGTGCATCATAGTGACCAGCTACACATCACAGTACCCAGTCATTTCTAAGAAACAAAAGTAAGAGGAACTTGGCACTGGAACTTTTTCTTGGGCAACTAAGAAGCTAAAATATACTGAGGGGCAGCATTTTCTGCTACATTTCATCCTGCTTTAGTTTCCCTTGCAAATCTTCACCTGGCATATTAAATGTGATCTTCTGAGATGAGGCCTAATTAGAAGCAATGACATTTACATTGTCAGTTATCCTGAGATGGGTACTAGAAAAGGTTCCCAGGATTGTCTTTTTTTTTTTTTTTTTTTAAATTTAACAATGGTTATATTACATATTTTCATCATCAGATCAGTTTAGATTAATAGATATAGGTCCCAGGATTGTCTTATTACAGAGGTTTTTCTTAAGTTGCTTTTAGGAAGAGACTTAATTTAGGTCTGCTATTCTGTATCATTACACTGGTAAGGTAGTAAAGGAGTTAATCTGCCTTGGGAGAGTGTCCAGTGAGCCTTGGATGCACGTGTTATCTTGGTTAAGTGTTTGCTTGATTGTTCTGTTCTCTTGGGGCAACCGTATAGAATTTAAGGCAAAAATCACAGCTATTGGGGTGACAGGGAAACAAGGACTGTGATAAGCAGCCTGAAAAGACATAAAAATCAAGAGCAATAAGTATGAAGCAATCCTGTGAACCGTGTCCTTCAACCATGCATGGACTAGTCAGTGTCCAGAGTAACTAGAGCAGAGCTTTGAGTGTGTTGTTTCTTCAGAGTGAGCCCTGGAGGAACTGTCTAGGTAAATTTTTTAGCAACCATGTGGATGGGCTCTTCTAACTCTGTAATGGTGGACCTACAGCTGGATTTTTTAAACTTGTACAGGTAGTTAATATGCACCTACGTTACGTGTGTATAAAGAAGTGTCTACAGGGATAGCTGATCTTTTAACTGAGCACAAGCTGTTTCTGTGCATGATGTTTTATTTCTGTGTAATCTATCTATGTGTCTTTCAATCAGGAGGGTCAACCACATTGCCTGAGATTGGAACAAGTGATATAGATGATGAAGCCTAAACTGCAGGGGGCCGGGTGCCAGTGCTGCAGCTTGAGCTTGCAGCACAGATAGTAAGGGTAGGTCTGGCTCTGATCTTCCAAGAGTACTAGGTAAAGATTTTGTGCGTAGGTTTGGTGATTCAGTCCAGTCGGTCCCCAGAGGGGGCTAAGGAACACAGGTTTGCTGCCATTGGCAGCAGACTTCCAAATAGCAACAGGAAGTGGTAGCAGGAGAGCTTTGGCCAAAATCACTTTGTCCAAGGTGACCATAACGTATCTAGCCTGTGCCAACAGAGCTACTTCCATCCACAAATAAGGGGTACTGAGCATGTGTCAGGGGACCAATTTTAGGTTATGGCCTAGTGGACCCAGGTTGGTGGGCAGAAATGTGGCAGGACTGAGTGGTCCAGTTATTCAAGAGGTCTATTACAGCACACGGCACCTGGTGAACTTGCCAGTTTTCTATTAGAGCACAAAGGCAAAGGGGGGAGGCAGCTCCTTGAGACTAGATCCAAGGATTTGCACAGGTAGGCCACAGCACTGTGCTCCTGGGACTGACAGTCTGAGTAAGCATCATTGGTTTTGTAAACTCAAGGATCCAGATTCTATAGAAACCAAGCACCTAGAGGAAACTTGAATTTTGTTACTGCAGCCATTTTTCTGCCAGATACAGTAGCAGAGCTTTTTGTGTTTTTCCATCAGGTATCCTTGGGTATCATCACTCAGAAATGTAGTGATATTTTGTGCTGGGAAACTACTGAGGTCAGCTGTGAGGGTCTGCCCAAATAGGGTCAACAAGTTTATGAATCTCTGGGAAGTTGAGCCCAAGTCAGTTAACCTTTGAGCCCAGAACTGTAGTCTTTCTATTTAAAAGTGAAGAGGGACTAGCTGACAAAAGCCAATCAAAGTCAGAGGAAGACATTCTTTAGGTCCAGGCAAGTGCACCAGCAGGCTGTGGGTGGCATAAGACTGAGGCAGGGTATACAGTGGGCAGTGCAGTAGCATTGGCAGCTCAAAGATCTTGAACTGGCCTTATGAGGAGCAGAGATGTATTTTAGCAGTTTAACAACCTATAGACATTTTACAGTTTAGAAACCTCATTGATTTTTTTTCTCTTCAAGGACCATGACAGAGCTGAAAGGGACAGAGAAACTGGCTGTCCAGGTGCCAAATCCATTGCTAGGGCCTGCCGCAAAATACTAGGACAGTTCTCAAATTCTTGTAGCAATTGAGTAACAGTTCGCAAGGTGTGTATGGGTTGAGCAGTGTAGAATGCAAGGTGGCAGCTTCCTTGTTTATGACCAGGGGATCTTACCCAAGGCAATTAGCAATTGTGAAGGTGATGAGTGGTTGGATGCCTCTTTGTGCTTCCTATGACATCTGACAGCAACAGGGGTCACAGTGAGGTGGCGTGGCTGATGGCCAGGCCCAAAGGTGAGTCTTTAGTTTATATATCTGGGAGGAGAGTGTTCAGGATTATAATTATCTGTCTCAGACTGATGAAGGTGTTATTTTCTTTTTGAAGGACAACCAAAGTTGAAAGTGCAGGGCTACATGAGAGGGAGGCTGACTGGCTTGGTGCAAAGCAAATGGTTGCTTCTAGCTTGAAGAGGAAATCTCTTCCCCCAAGCTGTATGTGGAATTCATGTTTGGTGAGATGTCCCCTCAAGCTGTCAGTCTGTGCCTGGCAGAAGGGGTGACAGGCAAGCATCCCAGTTGTTGCCCTGGCAATGGTAACTTTTTGACAAAGGGAACTTTGGAAGGCACAAGTTCTATTCTATTGTCTACTAGGAAAGTCACAGGTTTGCCCCTGACTTTTGCAATGACCATAGGCTGTCAGGGGCCAAATTTGATAGAACATGGGCTCTCCCACCCATCCAAGTCCATTAGGGTGAGAAGAGGCTCAGGTTGATGTGGGCCTGGATAGTCAATTTATTTATTTCTCACAGACAGAGGGGACATTTATTTTTGTGTTCATTATCCATGTGACTCGTCCAGAGCATATGGTCATCTGTTAGACTAGATTTTCTTACAGATGTCAGATGCTTTTATTAGGTTTCTGAGTAACAATAGTTGTTGAGCTTGTTGCCTCCCTTTCTAATGTCTTTGAGAAGCATTTGACTGGGCTGTTTCTAGGTGAAGTGACCTATGGAAAGGCCATGGCAACTCATTCATCAGGGCTGACTGTCCAATTCTTCCTCCTTAAAAATGTGGGACTCAGAAGGAATTGCTGACAGTCATCTCAGATGGAAGTGAGATGATGCCATCTGACCAGGACAACAGCAGTTGTCCTCTCAATGGGGGCCTTTATGGAAAACTCAGGCAGTGCTAACTAGAACCAATTCAGTTGGCTGGAACTCCAGGATTCAGTGTCGGGGAGTGGGGCTATGGTGTTGGCAGCAATGTGGCAACTGGTGAAGTGCCGAGGCACAATTCCCAGGAAGAATGGGTTCCATGTTACGTTTATTCTTTGAGAAGCAGGAAGTGGTTTGGTTTCATTTTTAACAATATAAGCCCGTTTTCCTGTGTCGGAGACTGTGGATTTTGACTACTTAATTCCTATCTCTTACTTCCCATGTGTGTGTTGTGTACCCTTGAATGATGGTGCAACAGACAAAGAATGGGTGCCCCTCAGAGAAAGACCATTGAGATGCCTACCTGGCCATGCCCCTCACGGGAACTTAGGCATGATGTGGCTAAGGAGGGTGCAAGTCTTCTCTTATGCCATATGCCGGTTGCCCCTGAACTGCAGGTGAGGGCCCAATCACCCAATGCAGCAGGCCTCCCACAGTGCACAGACAGAGCAGCATAATGCTTATGCTGTCTGGTCCTTTCATTCAACAGGCACTCACAGGTTAAACAGTTCAGCCCCTTTCTCTTGAGGGTGGTCCTAATTAATGAGAGTTGATCAGGCTCTGCTTCTGCTCAAATTGAGCAGGACTGACAGTTGCCTAACTAGGCAGGCAGGCAGACTGCATCCTCTTTGGGATCCAGGGTGAGGTGCTTGAGCAGGAAGCCAGGAGTCCTCCTCCAGACCTCTAAGGGATTCAAGAAATCTTGAAGGCACACCTTCCCATCAGGAACTGGACAAGTCCTTGTTCCATCCCCGAGCACTACAACCAGTGACACAAAATGTCAACACAGCAGTCTTCCCAGCCAGTGCACCAGGTGCAACAACAAACAGAAACACCAAAACAACAACCAGGATCTGGAGACAGATGTATTTACATCAATAGGCACTGATAAAGATCACTCCTAAAATATCAGGCCCTGATCTCTGGTGGTCTAATGCTTATCTAGGATGAGCAAGCAGGAATACACAGGCAAAATGGCATGGCAGTTGGGGATCGGTTCTTACAATGTGCATCATAGTGACCAACCATTTCTAAGAAACAAAAGTAATAGAAACTATAGCCAGGACTATTATTACCTGGGCACCTAACAGACTACAGCATACTAGCTGGAGAGTACTATTTTCTATTACATGACCAGTAAACCTATGCACAGACACTGGGAAATGAAAAAGCCTCATCTTAGCTTGGCCTGAGAGGGAAAAACAGTAACACCAGGAAGCTTGTGACAATGAACATGACTTTATACAGATTTCAGGTTCAGCCAATGCCTAAAAGATTAGCATGTAAAGTAATTCTGAGGTGATGTGTTGGGGTCCCTGAAAGAGGCAAACACCAAACTTCTAAGGAAAGATACATCTCTAAGATAAACCAAATTGAATGACCAAAATTAAAAACCATACAAGCACATACTCTACTGTGAACAACACACACACACACACACACACACACACACCATAGAGTCAGGCTTAACCTCTTAAAAATGACATATAAAATGGTTGGATAGAAATGATAAACAGGTATTTTTGTTGGGGGACAGGCTCAGTCCACCCTGAGGGCAGGGCTGGTGCAGCCTGTAGTGCTCAGGATTAAACCTTTGCTCAGTCCTTGCCTAAGCAAGTACTTTAGACTGCTGAGCTATCTCACCAGCCCCAAGAATGTTTTTAATACCTGAAGGTGTAAAACAGG
Source organism: Myocastor coypus (assembly GCA_004027025.1). NCBI lineage: Eukaryota > Metazoa > Chordata > Mammalia > Rodentia > Myocastoridae > Myocastor > Myocastor coypus. The sequence continues at coordinate 83,037 of PVJA010000437.1, forward strand.
AAATAGGTAAGAAAAGAATAAGACAACTTTAAAAAAGGACCAAGGAAATCTTTAGAAATGAAAAATAAATACATTGCAATTAAAATTTCAGTGTATAAATCAAATAGCACATTGATACAGCAGAGGAATAAGTAACTGAAGAAGCTTTAGACCAGAAGAGTGGTACTGTGAGGTAAACAGAACAGAAGATGGAAGGAAAACAGCCTTGACGTGATAGCCACTTTATCTTTGTAGGTAATCCAAGAAAATCTGTAGAGAGGCCTTTATAATTAAAGAGAATTTGACACTATTAGTGAATAAAGGTTCAATCGAAAATTCACACATAGTCACTGTCAACAATCACCTTAAAAGAGTAATTTTTAAAAGTTAACACATAGTTTCAATAAAACTGTAAGGAATCTAGGAATAAATGTAATAAAAATACATATGTTAGATGAAAAAAAATAGAAAACTATAAGAAAACTTAAGAGGTATGCCATTTCTACAGATGGAATTCTTGATACTGTAGAAGTATTTATTCTTCCCAGATGAACTTATAAATTTAATATAATTTTGATCGAAATCTCAAAGCAAGGAATTCTAAAATGCACATAGAAAACTAAATATTGGTGGGTGGGGGGGAATGTAGCTCAGCGACATAGTGTGTGCCTGGCAAGTGTGAAGTCCCGGAGTTTGATTCCCAGTATCTAAATAAATAAATAAAATCTTAAGGTAAATTAAGGATATGATGGAGAATTTATGACTATATATTGAGATTTGTTATAAAGCAAAAATTATAATATTAGTATAGAGATAGAAAAATAGACCAGTGCTATGGAACTGAGATTCCAGAAATAAAATAAGCTATGCATGGAGACTTGATAAATAATATAAATTGCCTTATAAACTGGTAAGATTGCTCCATAAAAGATGGAAAAAATGGTTATCTTTATAAAAGAAAATAAATTTAGATCCTTATTTCATACCTTACTTATGAATTAGATAAAGGGGAATCAGATTTAACATTCAAATGTGATAAAGAAAAACTTAAAAACCTTTGGAATAAAAATAGGAGAAACCCTTTTAAGAAATTAAAACATTTATACAATGACAGAAAAGATTGTTACATTTACCTATGTTGAAATTTACACTACCAGGGGGCCCAGCAGGATAGCTCAGTGGTCTAAAGCACCTGCTTGGGTGGCTGCAGGGACCGTGGTTCAGTCCCTGGCACCACATGCTGCGCCAGCCCTGCCCTGAGGGCAGGTTGAGCTGGCCATAAAAATAAATAAACAAACAAACAAAAGTTCTGAAACAAGAAAAAAATTAAAATAAAATAAAATAATTCTTTAAAAAAAAGGAATTTACACTACCAGTACAACAGAGGATACTATGAACTAAGTTACATCCCTACCACAGACTGGAAATTAACATTATGAAAAGTATTTAACTAGAAAGACATAGACTCCAAGCAATATTGAATTCTTACACATCAAGGGGGAAAAGATGTACAACCCTATGGTGAAAGCCCAACCACAACAACGGATAGAAGTGATATACAAAGTATACAAGAAAGAGCAGAAGGGCTGGCGAAATAGCTCAGTGGACTAAGCACTTGCTTAGGTAAGTGCAAGGGTCAGGGTTCAGTCCCTGGCACCACATGCCACACCAGTTCTGCCCCTAGGCACAATGAACCGGTGATGGAGTCTGGGCATGGTGGCGCATGCCTGTAATCTCAGTACTAGAGAGGCAGAAATCAGGAGGATCACTATGAGTCTGAGCTGCATAGTGAGACCTTGCACACACATACACACCCTTGAGAAGGAACATCAAATTTGGACTGCTGGTTGCCTGGCAAGAAGTGCAGCAGTGTGTGGCTTTGGCTTCACCTTAGTGACACACGGTGGGAGACTTCCTATTGGAGACCCCCACCTGGGTCTGTGACTTGGTGTCTCTCTGTACTTATGAGGGGGAGATAATAAGCATAACCAATGTTATAGGGTAAATGATTTAGTTTGTATAAAACGCAAGAATGATTAAGCCTGTAATTTTATTATTTTGTGAGGAAAACTACAGCAGCATTTGAAACAAATGGTGAAAATGTTAAAATTTGGTAGTCTGTAGTAGATATAAAGCTGCATATTATATTATCTGTATGTAAAACATACTCAATTTTTAATGTAAATGCGAAAAAGATAAATAGCAAAACAGGAACATCTGGCAATATGTACAGTAGACTGAAGGATATTACCCCTAATATTCATTTATAGAAAATTTTTGTAAGCAAATGCCCTAACAAACAGAAAATATAAATAGGAAAATTTACAGAAGAAAATAAAAAGTTAAAGAAATAGCTAATAAAACAGACATGTCCTGCAGAATTAGAGAAGGCAGTAGGAGTAGCATACCTGGTGTTATCCCAGTAAGACCATTTCATCCATCCACTGGGATTGGTTAGACTGATCTGTGAAGATCATTTAGCCCCATACCAGAATCTCTCAAAATGATTGGTGGCTATACCTTTCCATTTCCAGAAACCTATCCTATGAAAGGAAAGAGCAGATTATTTTAAGATAGATATGTAAAGTGGTATTTATGATGGCAACATTTTTAATAGGAGAAACTGCCTACCAGAGAATTGGTTAAACTAGTTATGGTATATCTTCACAGATATATGAATGGCTCAACTATTAAAATTTTTGTAAAAATGACACTGAAGTTTATATTTAATTAGCATGGAAGGATGTTCACAAGATATAGTGTTCTAAGTGCAGGTTTACAGTGTGTACAGTAAAATAGCACTGTAGGCATATGCTATGGTTGTAAGAGTTTGGGGTGCTCCAGATGGGCTCTGTCTCGGGGAAGCCATAACGCTGCTGGTAGGCCTCCTGCCAGGAGGCACAGGAAGCTGGTCTCCATGTCATGGGCCTTCTTCATATGCATCTGCTTCTGTCTGTAGCAGCCCCTCCTCGGGTCTGGTGTGCTTGGCCAGTCTCAGCAGCCAGGATAAATGCTGCAGATGGTAACAGTCATCACCCTTGTACAGGGCATCACTTTACATCCATCAGCTGGCACTTAGGAACTCCTATGGAGTTATTGGTACACACACACACACACACACACACGGACACAGACACTCAAGCCTTGGAAAGATAAAGATTGGCCCAACACCACACAGTGGCAGACCCAGCTTTGTACCATGGGCTACCATTCTCTGCATGTCTGAAAGTTTAAGAGGCACCTTTAACCCACAGCTCCCTTTTTATTAATATTATAAAATACAAAGCTGGGCATGGTGGCACACATCTGTAATGCTACCACTCTAGGAGGTTGAGGCAGAAAGATCACAATTTTTAGTTAATTTTAGGGACTTAGTGAGAATTGGTCTCAAAATCTTAAAATCACTGGGAATGTGGCTCTGTACAAAGGCCTTGGGTTCAATCTCCCATCCCTTAAAACAGCAAGTTTTGTTGCTTATATACTTTTAGTATATTACCTTTTTTTTGTTAACATGGCCCAAGACAATCTTCACACAGCTCAAAAGATTAGATGCCCATCTGTGCGCACACGGCCTTAAAACTTCAGGGACTCTATGAAAGGAGCCCATCCCACACCAGACTTCAGGTGCTTCTCAAGCTTGTCTGCATGTTGGCGTCACCTGAGAGGTCTTGAACACTCTATATCCCAGAACTGCCCTCCAGACCAGTTTACCTGGGGTCTCAGGGCTCCCACAATGCAGGTGTCCAAACTTCAAGTCTTCCTGGGTGTTCCCAGAAGGCACCTGCTCCAAAGAAGCCATGCTTAAACTTCCTATGGCCTGCAGATCTGGCCAAAATGCGGATTCTGCTTCCTCTGAATACTGACCCCAGCAAGGGGCCTCAGCCATTCCTGTTTTCAACTCCCATATCTTCCTGGCTGCTGCAGGCCTGGCACCATTCCCGGGGGCACCCAGTCCTCTCCAGCTGCCCCTCCAGAAGATTCTGTGTGTCTCCTTCCTGCACTTCAGAACAGCCCCTAGATCTTCATGGCCAAGAAGCCTGTGCACAGCCTCCTGGCTACCTGCCAGCTCCATCCTCACCAGACAGCCCTGCCCCCCCAGATGTTGGCACCTTTTGCGGCAGCTGGCTGTGGTGATGAAGGCCAGGTTTGCCACACCACAGGCCCAGGCCAGGCAGCTTGAGACTGGTGAGTCAATAAGCCCAGCCTCCTGGAAGGCCTCCAGGAGAGAGGGCATGTTCTAAATCTGGGAGACCACACTGACTCTCCTAATCTTGAAAGCACTAAGTAGCCTCCGGAGAGCCACTTCATCTTTGGGTGCCTCAGTTTCCTTACCTGTCATACAGGGACAGATACGCTTTCTCTACTGGAGTACTAGATAGGTTAAAAATGCAGCTACACAGGTCAGTTCTGGCCCACTGCTTTGCACATTGTCAGCTGTTGAGAAATGCTGGCTGGTTGTTACTATGGTGGGAGGAGCCCAGGTTGTGATAATGAGGGAGGCTTTTCAGGTAGCAGATAGAATACGAGCAGACAATGAGTCACATGGACATGTGCTTCTGGGGAATGCATGGATTCTGCGTGGGGAGGGGCGATGCCCATGGAAGCCCCTGTGGTAGTCTGGGGCTAGGTCTTTGGCCACCTCAGCTTCCCCTGCTGCAGAAATCTCTGGAGCTGGCATCCTCAGAGACCCCAGGATGGTCCCAGGCTACTTCTGAGGGCCTGGCTGGAGCAGAAAGCCATGGCTGAGCAGGTTCCACGGGGAGCCCAGGTACAGTCAGCTGACAGTCCTGGAGGAAGATCCTGCCAGGGAAAATCAGGAAGCAGGGCACCCTTGCTGGCCATGGGGTCTCTCCAACACATACTTCCAGACCCTGATTCCTGCCCCCTTCTTAGGTCTTCACAGGGATCTTCACAGCAGAGATGACCTTCAAGATCATTGCCCTCGACCCTTACTACTACTTCCAGCAGGGCTGGAACATCTTCGACAGCATCATCGTCATTCTTAGTCTCATGGAGCTGGGCCTGTCCCGCATGGGCAACCTGTCAGTGCTGCGTTCCTTCCGCCTGGTACTGCTGGACCCACTGCAGGGGGTGGTGCAGAGGGGATCTGGGCACTCCCCTCTCTGAGGTCACCACTCAGTCTCTCGTTTTGATCTGGCATGCCTAAACCCCAAAGCCTTTTGCTAATGTTTGTCCCTTAGTGCCTGGCCCAGTTCTCATAGTATCTCGGAAACTGGTGTTTCTCTACCTCCATTTCATGGATGGTGAGACTAAGGCTAAGAGGTGAAATGAGCTTCCCAAAGTTTTACACAGGTACCAGGTAAAGCCAAGCCTCCCAACTGCTCTTCCAGGACTCTGCTTGCTAGGTAGGCATTTTTAAACTAATGCACACAGAAATCACCTGAGGATCTGATTCATAACTTGTCAAACAAGGTGGTAATAGTACCAACTTCCTGTGGTTATTGGGAATTCTGGAGTTCATCCATTCCAAACACCAGCCTGGCACATAGTAGGTAGTCAGTAAACACCAAGTATCTGTCCCCTTTCTCTGTGAAGAGATGGTTTGTGCTGGCCTGAAGGATTCCTGATGGGGACAGTTGTATGAGGGTGGACATTCCAGGTTGGGAGAATATCTTGGGAAGTTCCTAGAAGTGAGAGGAGACAGGTAGGAGGCTGACGCCAGGACAAAAAGAGTGTCTGAGTTGGAGAGATGGGTGGGAGATGTCAGCTTGAGCCCCTGAGCAGAGTCCAGTGGGGTCACCCTCAGACTATGCAGAGAAATAGGAGTGTGTGTTCTTTAAGAAATGGGAAGAGGCAGGATCTGGGGACAACAAGGCTTTCCTGGGCTCTGGGGTGGAGCTGCAGAAGGTAAGGGCATCTGTGGGCAATCAGAGTCAAAGCCCTTCACAAGGCCCCTCCTGTCCTCCCTCACCAGCTGCGGGTATTCAAGCTGGCCAAGTCCTGGCCCACCCTGAACACACTCATCAAGATCATCGGGAATTCAGTGGGGGCGCTGGGGAACCTGACGCTGGTGCTGGCCATCATTGTGTTCATCTTTGCGGTGGTGGGCATGCAGCTCTTTGGCAAGAACTACTCGGAACTGAGGCACCGCATCAGTGACTCAGGCCTACTGCCTCGCTGGCACATGATGGATTTCTTCCATGCCTTCCTCATCATCTTCCGCATCCTCTGTGGCGAGTGGATCGAAACCATGTGGGACTGCATGGAGGTGTCGGGGCAGTCGTTGTGCCTGCTGGTCTTCTTACTTGTTATGGTCATTGGCAACCTTGTGGTGAGTCAGCCAAGGGCCTCATAAATGCACGCCCACCCACATATCCATCCCTCTACCCAGAATTCCATCTGTCCATTGGCTTATATTTCCTTCTGTCCTCTCACTCATCTGGCCCTCTATGTACAGAACCATTCACCCGGCCATCAGTCTCTCATCCACTTATCTGCCCATCCTTACCTCTATCCACCTGTCCATTATCCACCCCACAGGTATATGCACCTATCATTAAACCTTGTATTCATTTAGCCATTCACTCTTCCCTCTGTCCACTCATCCATACTTCCACCTCACCAGCCATCTATCCACTTTCTAATCACCCACCACATCCACTTTCCCATTAGTATCTACTAAGTTACAATTCCCCTATCCATTTATCTACTTATTCACCCAGTTCTTCATCCTTTAACTCCATGTACTTATGCATCATCCACTCATTTATTCAAGGTTCATTCATGAACCACCTATTTCTCCAATCCCCATCCAGTCACATACACTGCTACCTATTCGTGTCATCCATCCATCCCCCACTATCCACTCACCCAGTCTACCCCTCCATTCATCCACTTACCCATCCATTCATTCACAGACCCATCCCATTCACACAGCTTTGTCACTCATTAACTCATCCACCCATTCACTGATGTCTTTTTCATGCTGCTGTGCATTGAACCCAAGGCCCCACACCTGGTAGGCAAGCTCTCCACCATGGAGCTACATCCTCAGCCCTAATCACTCACTCTGAATTAATTGTATTTTGCTTACTCATTAACTTACCCACTTACCTGCTTATTTATTCCTTATTTTTTCATTTATTTATTGGTATCATTTTACTGTCAGTTCAGCTTGAAAGATACTTGTTGAACCCTTCCCCACCTCATGCAAAACACTGTGCCAGGTGCTGGTAGGTACACAGAAGTAAACAAGGTCTAGATCTAGCCTGACCTTGCTCACCCTGAGAGAAAGAGAGATGAGGAGTTCAGACAGGCCTAAAATCACTCTCAGACTAGTCAGAATGACCCAGGCCATTGAGGAGGAGCCCACAGGTACTGTTCTCCTCCAGCTAGGGAGATCAAGGGAGACTTCCTAGAAGAAACTTCCATGAAAAACAGGTAATGCCAAGGGGTGAGTGAGCACAGGGCCAGACAAGTGGAGATTCCGGTGGGCTGGGCCCAGAAAGAGCTTTGTGTGTCATCCTGAGCAGCTGTGGTGCGAATCTCATCCTGCTCCTCCACCATGAGGGGCCAGGCCTTTGCTCCTATGGCCACCCATCTGACCTAGTACAGGTATCTCTTACCTGTATCTTTGCAACATGCAGAATTCCAGGGATGAGAGAGATCAAAATCTAAGTGCTTGAGAAGGGGCCTTAGGAAGAAGCAAGGCTGAGATGGGTCAATTGTTCAGGTACAAGTCAGGATCCCCTGTGAACATGCAGCCATCTCCCTGGTCAGACAGGTGGCCCTGGCCCATACCTGCATGGTCTGGCTCCGCTGAAGTTGTGTCTCCATTATGGGTGCACAGGCTCACATCAGCACAGAGAGTGGTTTCAGATCCACTTTTCCTGCTTGCTATGGGGTGAAATCTATGGACTACAGAACTAGAGCCTTTCCCCAGACCTGCATGCTTTCACTTCCCAGGAATGTTAGCCAGGTGAGGCCAGGTCAAGTGGGGCTCAGGCCCTCAGTACCCCAAAGCACTAACAAAACCCAGGTCTTGGACGGCCTCACCCTCTCATCTGTGCCTTCAAGCCAGCTGCTGTGGGTGGAGTCTCACTGAGCCCTGGCCCAGGGTGTAGCTGCCAGACCAATCTAAGCAGAAGGCAAATGTGTGGGGCTCTCGGGCCAGGCCAGGCCAGGCTGAGCCACCCCTCGTGCACAGAGCCCTGCTATTTCTGAGCGGATCTGCATGTGGAGGAGCTTAGAGTCTGCTGGAGGAGGGGAGCTGGTGCCAGCCCACACAGGCCCCTCCCAGGCAGCCTAGGAATTGGGCTGCCCACGGCAGGCAGCGTGGGTGGCAGTGAGATTGCCATTGAAACGGGAAGTGATGATCAGGCAGGGCTGGAGAGCAGCGTGTGATTGACAGGGAAGCAGTGGAAGAAGCTGAGCTTGGGAAGCCGGGGACAAGGGAGGCCTGTGGGTCCTGTGTGGGTGGACAGGACCTCCAGATGTCCTTTGCCAGGCCCAGAACTCTTGGGAATGAGGGACATGGAGTCAGACAAGGCTGAGGGCTACACGGGAGGGCCCGGGGGACGCAGACACAGGAGGGTCATGCCTGGTTCTTGCATGTAGCAATCAAAGGCCAGGCCAGAGGCACATGCGGACAGCAGCTCTGATTTACATTGTGCATCCTGCCCTGCAGCATTGACAAAGAAGAAACTGCCTGTTGTCAGGAGTGGCCATCTCTCCCAAAGATGGGCTGGACCACCTGCTCCTACAGCTTCCTGTACCAGCTGTGTAACTAATTGTTACTCTCTATCCAAAGGCCGGTTTCCAAGGCCTGGCTCTCCTGCCTTCCCCTTGCTTACATCAGAATTCCTACTCCCAGCTTTCTGCCAGGTGTGGGTCCTGGCAGAGGGCATCACTGAGGGGCTATAAATCCAAAGCAGGCTCAGAGTGAATTTCCAGAGAGAACTGGGTTCCCCTCATCAACCACTTTGCTGTAGAGTCCCTGTTGAACTACATTCCCCCAAGGGATGCCACGCCCACTGCAGAGAGGCTGTGCCCCTGAGCTGTCAGCCAGGTCATGCTTGAGGTCAGTAACCAGCTGCTGTCTGCATTCACCCTCTGAGAGCCTGGGAAGAGGATCCAAACCCAGCCGCTGTCTCACAGCAGACACCCTGGTTCTTAAAAGCCTCACATGGATGGGATATTTTGATGACAATGTCACAAGTCCCTAACTCTAGTAAGTAGTAACTTCAGGAAAATACTGTGCCCTCCAGAACCTCAGAGCCCTACCCTCCTGCTCTGACCTCTGTGGTAGAATGGGCCTTGGAACAAGAGCCAACCATGGCACCAGTCCCAAGTCCCCACCCCCAGTGTCTGCACTCACACACAGCACCCCTTCGGGCATCCTAACAAGCCGGACACAGTCACCGCTCTGTGGCCAAGCCCACAGTCAGCCAGACACCTGAGGGCCTCTATACCTGCCATCACCTCCACTCGGTCCCTTGCATCTCTTTCCTGGAAAGCACAGTCAGACAAAGGACTAGCAGACAGTGGTGCCCTGTAGCAGCAGCCCTAGTCTCTGAACAGAGAGCCCCTCTGTGGGGAGCTCACAGACAGACCTCGGCAGCCGCTTCCCTCACAGGCATGTGGAGCCTTCCCAGAAAGGCCCCTGAAGCTGTAGGATTCTGTCTGGTCCCAGGTGCCCTATCTCCTGTGCCCACCCCAACCTCATTGCCCTGTTATTCCCAAGGCAGCAGGAAGAGGTGAGAGAGAAGAAGGTCTGTGTGGAGAAGCAGCTGGCACCTGACAGGCTCTGCCTGGCTCTGCATGGCTTTGCCAGTCCCTTGCAGTGCCTGAGCCCACCTGCAGCCTTTGTCACTAAACAGCCCTGATCTGGGATATAAGGGAACTATCTCCAAGGGTCCTTGATTCAGACTCTGAGCCCTTGGGAAAAGAGTTTGAATGTATTTCTCTTTCATAGACAGATCCTCCACATTCAAGAAAGCAAGGGCTGGGTATCAGGAGGAAGGTCTAGGGCTCTGGCCTTGAGGCTTAGAGCTGTTCATCCTGGGCAGCGCAGTGCCCAGGACCTCTGGCCTCCATGTTCTCCCACAGAGCTGAGGCGGGCTTATGGCCCAGCATGGTGCCTTGGTGAATCAGCCCTGTCCCTCACAGGTCCTGAACCTCTTCCTGGCCTTGCTGCTCAGCTCCTTCAGTGCAGACAACCTCACAGCCCCTGACGAGGATGGGGAGATGAACAACCTACAGCTGGCCCTGGCCCGCATCCAGCGGGGCCTGCGCTTCCTCAAGCGGACCACCTGGGACTTCTGCTGCGGGCTCCTGCGGCAGCAGCCTAAGAAACCTGCAGCCCCAGCCTCCTGCAGCCAGCAGCCCAGCTGCATGGCCAGCCCCAGCTCCCCATCACCACCGAAAGTGGAGAAGGCACCCCCGACCCGCAAGGAGACACGCTTTGAGGAGGGCAATCGCCCTGGTCAGGGACCCTCCGGGGAGCCAGAGCCTGTGTGTGTACCCATCGCCATGGCTGAGTCAGACACGGATGACCAGGAGGAGGATGACGAGAACAGCCTGGGCACTGAGGAAGAATCCAGCAAACAGGTGAGCCATGTCCCACAGAGCAATGCTGACCAGGACCCTGGCTCCTATCCCTACCTGGATACCTCAGCAGCAGAAGAGGCATAGAGGAGTGTGGTGAAGGGAGAGGGGTGCCAAGGCCAGCTGGTACACACTCATCCCCTGGCTGGCCATGAACAGCTAGTTGTACAGACAGGGAAACTGAGGCATGGCAATAGCGAGACTTGCCTGGAATTTGTTGTGAGTCTGGGGTAGAGCCGGGCGCCCACCCTGTCCACTGTTCATTCACATCCAGGCCTAGCAAGGCAGAACGTCTCAGTGTGGGAAGAGTGTGGTCCCCTGGCTTGTGGACTGCCCCCTCCCCTCCTCCATGCCCAGGGCTAATTCTGAGATTTAAAAATAAGCATCCTAAGATGGAGGTGTCAGAGACTACACTATCTTATCTCCCAAGCTGTTATTTTTAACACTTGGGAACAGAGTCTGGACGAAACAGACAGCCCACCCTGCAGTGTCCTGGCAGCATGAGCCAGGCTCCAGAGACTTCTCTGGGGGTCTTCTGATCAAGCGGCTGTCCTGCTCTCCCCAAGAGTTGGCCAGCTATGGAGAGCAGTGCTCCCATGCCATGGATGCAGTCCCCCTGTGCTCCCAGAGGCCAGCCCTGTGCTTGTTAGGAGGTGGGGCTGTAGGGGAAAGGGGGAGCAGCGTTGCCAAGAGCACAGCTTCCAATTATCTTCTTCCTGGGAGTGGAGTGGAATTCCAGCCGCCCCCCTTTTCCTGCCCTTTCCTTTGCTGTTGACTGGCTCCCTGGGGCCAGCACCAATGAGTGTGTGTGTGTGTGTGTGTGTGTGTGTGTGTGTGTGAGCGTGCGTGCATGCATGCGTGCGCACACATGCCCATAAACTAGCACACAGGGTGCCTTGGGAGCTCGTGGGAGAAGTCAGTGTGTCACTCCTAAGGGAAGCTGGCACTCGGCTCACAGATGACACAGGCAGCATGGTACAGCCACACCCTTCCCAAGGTCTACAGAGGGGTTCATGCCAGACTGACCAGGGGCTCTGGGCATGGGACCTGTCCCTGGGGCTATGGGCAGCTCTTGCGTGGGCCCTGGGGTGAGCAGAGGGGTCCACAATGAGGTGAAAGTGCACTGAGAGGTAGGAGGTCTGGATGAGTCCTGGAGACCTGCCAGCTGGGGGCATGAGCCAGCTCATGGGCTGGGGTCTCTTCAGCAGGAATCCCAGCCTGTGTCTGATGGCCCAGAGCACTCCCAGGAGCCCAGGGCCTGGAGCCAGGGGTCCGAGATCACCTCCTCTGAGGCTGAGGCCAGGGCACTTCAGGCAGACTGGTGGCAGCAGCAGAAAGCGGAGACCCGGGCCCCAGGGTGTGGTGAGGTAATGCACGCATTTATTCCTGGGGTCTTCGGCCACGCTGTTTGGGCGGGCACAGCTGTGAAAGGTCTCAGCATACCCCTGTGATTGCTTGTGGGGGCCACCACTACCACTGCTGGCACAGGAAGCGTGGGGACCTCTCTGCAGAGAGGAGGGTGAGCTCTGTCCTTAGGAAAGAGACAGCGCTGGGCCCCTGCAACAGGCTGGCTGGTGCAGCAACAACCGGATACCTCTGGCTTCACCTTCACACTCTGCTCCTGTGCCCTTGTGCTGTTTGGCAAGTGTTTGTCCTGTGCATCTCTCACCAAGGACTTGGAAAACTTCCTAGCACACTGGCCATCAGTTGCTTCTGTACTGCAGTGAAGCAGAAGCTACAAACCAGAGCCCTTCCACCCACAGCCTGCTGTAGGATTTATTTGGGCATAAGAAAGTTTTACTTTATCCAGGAGGGGTAGTGTATGCCTGTAATTTCAGCATTCTTGTAGGCAGAGGCAGGAGGATTACAAATTCAAACCCAAACTGAGCAATTTAGTTATACCCTCTCTCAAAAAGGTTTTTTTTTTTTTTTTTTTTTTTTTGTCTTTTTGAGTCAGGGTCTCACTATGCAATTCTGGCTGGCCTTGAGCTCACTTTTATAGCCCAGGCTGGTCTTGAACTTGCACCGATCCTCCTGCCTCAGTTTCCCAAGTGCTGGGATTGCAGGCGTGCACCACCACACCCAGATAAAAAGAACATCTTTTAAATGGGCTAGGGGAAGTAGCTCAGGGCAGAGGCCCTGGGTTCAAGCTCTAGTACTAAAATTCAGAACTAAGTAAGTTTTATTTTGAATTAGATAACAGCCTTTCAAACTTTGGAGCTTTTATGTAAAAATTATATTTCTTACTTCTCTTTTAAAATTGGAGGAGGTAGCCGGGCGTGGTGGCTCACGCCTGTAATCCCAGCGCTCGGGAGGCTGAGGCAGGAGGATTGGTGAGAGTTCGAGACTAGCCTGGGCTGCAAAAGTAAGCTCAAGGCCAGCCTCAACTGCATAGCAAGACCCTGTCTCAAAAAGACAAACAAACAAACAAATAAATAAATAAATAAATAAATAAATAAATAAATAAAATTGGAGGAGGTGCCATGCCCTGCAAGAGGAGCCAGCTAAGCAGTTGGGTGCCTTCATGGATGGCTGTCGTTCTCAGGTGTGGCACAGAGCCCCCTGTCTTTCCCTGCTGGGCCCAGAGCCGAGGGACCATGAGGGAGCTAAGGGACTGACTGTGCCACCTGGCTGCACATCGCACATGGGGAAGGGGAGGCCACCCACTCACAGTGCTTGCTGACGCCCACAGCCAGGTCCCCTCCTCGGCCCAGGGCGTGCGGCTCCCTTCAGTGAACAAGGCCCAAGGGATTCTTCAAGGTCGTGGCCAATTCTGGGTCACAAGGAACTGGTAGAGCCATCGTCTCAACTGTGCCAGTCACTACTTCCCTGTGATGGTCTGACCCTTGAGCCACGTGGGGGCAGGAAGATGGAGAAGAGACTGAAATGTCCCAGGAGAGGATGTGGTCTTTCAGTGCATTGTGAAACTGATTCCTTTCCTCAAATTGGTTTACAGTGGGGCCTTTAAAAGGAACAGAGAAATGTGCTGAAGTTTTCCCTAGGAAAGGACTCTCCCTCACCTGGAATAGGATCCTATGACCTTGCCCTCCTAAACGGCATCACTAGGGACATCAAGAAAGCAACAGAAAGACCTCCTTGGCCTCCCCTTTCCTAGCCCAGCAGGACTGTGGAGAGAAGAACAAGAGCTCAAAAGACCACAAAATGCAGAGCCCCACCCCTGCCCATACCCAGCGCAGTCTCTGCTTTCCCCCAAACCCGACCTTTCTCAGCAAGACCTCAAAAAAGGACAAGCTGATGTGGAGACATCAGTGGAGGCATTCAGCAAAGCAAGCACGTGGCCAGAGGACAGCCATGCCCACTAGTTCAGTTCAGCTGGCTCCAAGCAGGGCTGGAGCTAGCCAAGGCAGAGCTGGACCTGGCGGGGAGCAGAGGAAGGACTACCTGTCTTCACAAGACACCTTCCCACACCTGCCTTCACACTGGGCTCCCTGAAAGCAGAGCAGGGGTTGGGAGGACAGGAGTTGCTGTGCAGCTGGTCTGTTGAGGGGCTCTTAGGAGAGACCCCCAAGGAAGTGCCAGACGCAAACGGGGCAAAGGAAAGAGCTAGGACAGGGTGAGAGTCCTTTCTGCCTGAGCCCGAGGGTGGTCTTCTGTCATCCGAGGGCCTGGTGAGCATTGATAGTTTTAGAACCTTTTCCCAGGATGGCTATTCCCTGTCGAGAGTTTTCTGGAGGAGGCATCAGCTGAGCAGACCAGGTATGGGTGCTCTGGCCCACAACAGAGGGGCCCTGCACAGAGCAGCAGCATAGACTACTGCCCTCAGTGACACACACAAGGTACACCTGGGTGCAGTACATCCTACAGCCCTCCCCCATAATCAGGTGATCAAGGTCTGGGCAGCCAACCCTGTGTGACCAGGAAGGGCAGGGTCCAGCATCTTCTCAGTCTTAGACACATGCATCACCCCAGCACCCAGGGAAATTGGGGAGAAGTGCAGTGGTTGCTGGCCTGTTTTCTGCATGTTCAACTTAATGCTCTGTGTGCAGTGATCCTGGTTCTGACTGTTCTGGATGTCCATCCACATCCCAGCATGCATCCCTGTTGCTGCCCTAAGTCTGCTTGTCCCTGGATGTACCCTATGACAGAGTTCAGAGCCCTTCACACTCCCATATCCCAGCCCTGAACCCCAGCTGACCAGAACCATGGGCATAAGGACCCTGAGGTCAGCCTAGGCTCAGTGCCGCCTGGCCCAGCCTCAGATCCATGAGTGTGTCATGGAGAATGACATGGGGTCTCCAACTCCTGCCCCCCAGACTCTTGCATTAACACCCTCGCCCTTCCCACCACCTCTCTGTCATCACCACAGACCCAAGAGGACAGTTACTCTGAAGGTAGCACAGCAGACATGACCAACACTGCGGATCTCCTGGAACAGATCCCTGACCTTGGCGAGGACGTCAAGGATCCAGAGGACTGCTTCACAGAAGGTACCATCTCAGTAGACCTCTGCCCCAGCCCCAGTGCCAGCACCAACCAGAGGGGATGGGAGGACCAGCAGCTCCTTAAGGCCCTGGTAGTATATCTACCCCTACCCCCTGCCCTCTGTCCCCAGTTGTCTGGGACACTAGGTCTCTTCTATCTGTCTGTGATATAGTTTTGGCAAGTCAGGTGAGCGGGGCTGGGCAGCTGCAGTTCTAGCAGCATTGTGGACTGGTGATACTGGGTAATGTGTGGCACACGTTTTGCAAAGATAAGGCCCCTACAGTGGGGATGGGGCCCACTTCACCCTATACCACCAGGCTGTACCCCAGGAAGGTCTTGAGGCCTTCAGTAACACTCAGGGTGGACATGGCGTGTGGCCATGTCAGCGACTGACATCTCTTATGAATTGGTGGTACATTTCCTGTCATGTGGCATGGCAGTTGGGACTATCACTGCAGAGTCTGCCCTTCCCAAGACTCAGAAATTGCAAAGATGGGTAAGATCCAGGACAGCGTACCCAAGTCCCTGAGCATTTATTTCCTCAGGAAAAAGGCTTCTCAGATGAGTAGAGAGAAGGCTGGGGCCATTTCAGCCCCAGTCTTGCCCCTGTTCAAACCTGCCAGGCTGTCCCCCTGCTCACTGAGTATTACTCCATCTGGCTGTGTGTGAGCCCTCCAGGGAATGCCCTCCTATGTCCCCACACTAGGCCCACCCACCATGTAACCCTGCCTGCCACTCCATTCCTCAGCCATTCCCTCAACCACCCAGATTTCTGCCATCAGACAAGGGTTCTCATAAGGGTCTAAGCTGGGTCTGATGTTACCCTTCCCCATAGGCTGTGTCCGGCGCTGTCCGTGCTGTTCAGTGGACACCACACAGTCCCCCGGGAAGGTCTGGTGGCGACTGCGCAAAACCTGCTACCGCATTGTGGAGCACAGCTGGTTTGAGACATTCATCATCTTCATGATCCTGCTCAGCAGTGGAGCACTGGTACTCTCCTACGGATGTAGAGCTGGGAGGGCCCAGCTAGAACGGGGAGGGGATTGGGGGAGGTCACTAGGTGAGAAGCCGGGTCATGAACTGAGCCAGAGCCTCTGCTGAAAATGTGCTCTCCAAGCCCCGGGAGCAAAGTGCAGGTCATAAGCTCTCAAAACCCACAGCATTTATAGAGGCCAGAGCATGTGCCCAAGCCTCTTCCTTGACATACTTTGCCCCAGTCACTCTGCTCTAGCATCACATGCTGGAGCTCTGTGACACACCTAGCTAGCTACGTTACCAGGATCAGGCATTCTGTCAAGTCGACACCCCATTGGCTCCACTTAGTCCATGGGCTCGAAGCTGGGCCATGTTGTTCATATACTGTTGTATTTAACACTCACATCAACTTTTATGAAGAGGTCAAATAACTTGCCCCAAATCCCACTACCAGATCTGGCATTTGAACCCAAGCAGTCAGATTCTGGAGTCCTTGGTCTTGACCTTCCATTGGTTCCATGGTTCTTTTCTTAGCTTTTCTTGTGTCTGGCCCTGTAAGCCATGGGGAACAACAGGCACAGAAGACTGCTATCCTGGCCGCAGGTGCTCCAAGTACAGCTGCAGAAATCAGATTCCCCAAGCATTTGAGATATCACAGATTGGCATAAGACAGTTGAGCAAGAATGGCATGGATTACTGGGGGTGGTAAGTAGGAGGTCAAGGAAACTCCCTGGAGAAAGAAGACAGAGCTGGACTCCAGAGGACAGGGAGGTTGGCTGAGGCCAGGAGCAGCAGGGAAGCCTCTAGAGATGCCCCAAGCTTTCAAGCACCCTGTACTGTCCAAGCCCTTCTGAGAAGAGATGGGGCAGCCTAGGAGAAGGTTCTGGAAGGTACTAATGAGTAGAGAAGATGGATACCAAACAAGCAGAAGAAAGGGAAGAATCTTGAGCAGTAGGAGGCAGCCAGTGTTTTGACGGAGGGAATTGGGAAACCTTTAGCCCACAGAGTGGGAAAGAGGCACTTTGACATAAACTCTCTGCCTCCACTCCTGTGCAGTGAACTTCTGTGGGACAACCACAAGGAGGCCGTGCCACAGTCCTTCCTCAGCTCTGGAGCTGTCCCTCCCAAACTCCAGGGCTCCCATTCCACTCAACACTGCCCCTCCCCTGGCTCAGGGTAGGCCTAGAGCCATAACTTGCAGCCCACCTGCTGCTTTACCATTGCAGCCAGAGCCAACTATGTATGTTTCAAAGAAGGATGATTTGACAATATGTTAACAAGTTTTGTTTGGAAACAGCCACAAACAAGGGCAGGCAAAGCCATTTAGCCTGGGCTGTGGCGGAAACTCTCAGTCTGGCATAAGTGAGGAGGAGTTTTGGCAAGCGTCTGGTGAGTCTAATCAGGGTAGACAGCCAAGCGCTGTTGTTAAAAACCCTGTCAATGATATATTGGGAAAAAAGAAGTCTGAGTGTGTTATTTAAAGTTGTAAACTTGTTTAACAGAAAGTAAAGTATGCTGCTCTCAAATTTTTATGGGAAAAAAATTATTTCAGGATAAAAGAAATCTTACAACACAAGAAAGAAGGAAAAAGAAACAACAAACAAGCATTAAAATCAGAAAACAAGGTCATATGGCAGAGGCATGATTAAATATGCTTTAATAATAAATATAACTGGATAAAATTATCTTTTAAAAGAAAAAGGTTCTGAATGATTTTTTTAAAGTCAGTTGTGTTTTCTTATTACCAGAGGCAAATGTTGAAGCTACCTGCCACTCAGCTACCAATACCCAAGAGACAAACGTTGGTGGGAAAGAATCAGCATTATTCCAGGATGGCTCTAAAGAAGAGAGTGGACTCACTTCTCAAAGTTGGGGGGCACTAGTGGTTTGTGCTGAGGGTGGAAAAGTCAAAGATATTGCAGGCTAGGCAGGGTCTTCTTTAGTCAGAGCAGGGGTCTCCAGGACTTCACAGTGTATTTCAGCCTCCTAAGACATGTAACTAGAAGACAGCACAGAGACATCTGGATCTAAAGAAAGGTTGAGCAGCTAACATCTAAGTGGACCTTCTCTGCACCCTAACAATTAGGACTGATGGCAGGGCAAAGGAACGGGAACCAAAGGACAGTTTAAAAGACAATTTCACAAATGACACGATGACTTGAAAATGTGAACCATGAAATAGTTATGCAGATGGATATCCCAATCGAAAATGTTCACGAGGGTCAGGGAGATAGTTCAGCAGACTAAGTGCCTGCTTAGGCAAGTGCAGGGACTGAAGTTCAATCCCCATCACCACATGCTGTGCTGGCCCCACCCCTGGGCACACTGAGTTGGCCACCAAGACCAGGCATGATGGTACACACCTGTAATCCCAGGGGAGGGGAGGCTAAAAACAGGAGGATCATTGTAAGTCTGAGCTGCATAGTGAGACCTTGTACCAACTATATATTTTTTTAAAATGCTCAAGACCAGAGAGGTTTCCAGAGGTTTGTTAATCTTCTTAAATGATTGGCATCCCTATATGCAGAGCAGCATATGCACAGAGACACCAACTGAAGGTCAAGTTTTGTGTTGAGCTTCTGTAGGCCCAAGTGAGGGGTCACTGGTTTCATTTGATTTGGTTTGGTTTAGTTTGGCCTGGTTTGGTTTGGTTTGGTTTGGTTAGCAAAAGCACCTTCCAAGATTCTGATTGCTCAGGAGAAAACATCGATAATGTCTCCAATAAGTAACAGGTTAAGGATTCAGGAATTTGGCCTTTGTTCCTACAGTGGTCTCTGTCTCAGCCTGAGATTAGTAAATGAAGGTCCAAATTATCCTAAAAAATAACTATAATAAATATTTCTTAGGATTACAGAGCACTTAAATATGTGAAGCAAAAACCACTGGGGAAAGAAACAGAAGAAACAACAGTACAAATAGTTCTGGGAGATTTTACCATGATTCTATTAGTTTTTGACAAGTCAAATAGAACAAAACAATGATATGCTGTCAATGAAACTGATCAAATAGAATGATAAAAATATTAACTAACACTTGAGTAACATTATGTGTCAAATACTGACTTAGGCATTTTATAAACTTTAACTCATTTAATTCTCAAATAACAGTACCTGAAGGTTACTGATAGATACTGTTAATAACAGTATCTATCTCAAATAACTGAGATAGATACTGTTATTAACTAAACTTTACAGACAAGGAAACCTCATCAAAAATAAGGACTGCTATTGTAGCTCAATGATATAGTAATTATCAAGCTTGTGTGAGGCCTGGTTGAATCTCTTGCGTTATAGAAAGAAATGGGAGGGAAGGAGGAAGGGAGGGAGGGAGGGAGAGAGAGAGAGGCAGGGGAGAGGAAGGGAGAAAAAAAGGATAAGAAACAAAATCAAAAAGTGATTTTTAGGGGTCCAGCATGATGGCTCAGTGGTCTAAAGAGCCTGCTTGGGAAAGCTTGGGCGGCTTCAGGGACCGTGGCTCAATCCCTGGCACCACATGCTGCGCCAGCCCTGCCCTGCCCTCAGAGTGGGCTGAGCCAGCCATAAAAATGAGTGAATAAACAAACAAAGGTTCTGAAACAAGAAAAAAAAATAAATAAAATTTAAAAATTCTTTTTAAAAAAAGTGATTTTTGAACAGACTTTGTATCAAACAGAATAGTTTTGTGGTACTCATTAAATAAATAACTGAATAAATACATAAAATAAAGACAGTTATTCATGGACCAATAATTATAGTATACTATAATCATCAAAGATTCTGAATCAAACAATTCTGTCCACATTAGAGAATAGTAAAATAAGGAAAGAAAAATACAATTAAAGATTGAACTGCCTGAGGGTAAATATTCGAATAAAAATTTTAAGAATGCTATATATGGGATACAGTCAAAACTATAAGGAGGGAGCTGGGGAGATAGCTCCGAGGCACAAGTGCCTGCTGGGCAAGTGCAAGGTTGTGAGTTTGAACCCTGGTCCCCCCAAAAAAAAAACTATAAGGAAGCTGGGGAGATAGCTCAGGGGCACAAGTGCCTGCCTGGCAAGTGCAAGGTCCTGAGTTTGATCCCTGGTCTTCCACCCGCCAAAAAAAAACTATAAGAAGAGGAAATTTGTACTTTTATTAAGTAAAAAGGGTATAATATCTTAATAACTCAAGAATTTATTTTTTTATTTTATTTTTTTTGAATTTTTTATTTTATTTATTCTTTTTCTTGTTTCAGAACTTTTGTTTGTTTATTCACTCATTTTTATGGCCAGTTCAGCCTGCCCCGAGGGCAGGGCTGGCGTAGCATGTGGTGCCGGGGATTGAACCATGGTCCCTGAAGCTGCCCAAGCTTTCCCAAGCAGGTGCTTTAGACCACTGAGCCATCCTGCCCGGCCAAGAATTTATAAATATAACATAACATGATAATCTTAAGAAAACTAAAGGAAATAACTGGTGAAATGAAAAATAATGAACTGGAAAATAAAGAGTAAATTTATATAAAATTTCAAAGTTGATTCCTTAAAAAATGAAAACAATGAATAAAACCACTGGAGCTAATTTCTCACATCCCAAAGGGATCTTTCACATTCCTAAGGAAAAACCAAATTCAAATCAATTCTATTTAAAATATACTAGTAGATGAAAAACTATGGGGCTGGAGAGATAGTCAGGTTGCAGTCTAAGCACCTGCCTGGCAAGCACAAGGATTCAGGTTCAATCCCCAGTGTCACATGCCGTGCCAGCCACCAAAACCAGGCATGATGGTGCACACCTGTAATCCCAGCTGTGGGTAGGCTGAGACAGGAGATTACTATGAGTCTGAGCTGCATAGCGAGACCCTGTACCAAATAAATAAATAAATAAATTTTTAAAAAGAAGGAAGAGCATGAAAGTTTATAAAATATTCTTATTAAATATAATATTGATTTTTAAAACTTAAAGTATATCAAAAGGAAAATTAAAGGTCAATTTTGATACCTCATATTCCATACCTATGAATAGTGATCAAAAAAAATCTTGAAAATAATACATGCAAGCAAGATCCAGTAATATATTTAAAAGGTCAAATGTATCAGTAATGTATCATATTACTATGATGCCACATTTTAAAATATTTTTAAACATTTTTTAAACTTTATTTATTTATGTTATGCCAGCTCAGCCTGCCCTGGGGGTAGGGCTGGCACAACATGTGGTGCCAGGGATCAAACTGAACTCCCTGAGATTGTCTAAACTGGCCTAAGCAGGTGCTCTAGACCACTGAGCTATCTCACCAGCCCCCTAAAAATATTAATAGGGCAGATTTTTTAAAAATACATTTCAAGGAATACCTGTCTAAAACACTGGTAAAATAGAAATAAATCTATTCTCTTACTAATGAAGAACTCTCAAATTAACTATCATCACCAGTAGTGTAGCACTTGGACCATTTTCACTAAAGCTATGACTATGACAAGGATTATTTACCTACTTTTTAGTTGTTCATTATTTAATAAGAGTCTTCAAGTCCAAATGAGTGTAATTAATCAAGAAAAGTAAACATGGTATAAAAATTAGAAAGTAGAAGAACTGAAATCAGTACAATTAGTCAAGTATAAATGCAGGATTTAAAAATAATAGCAGTGGTGGCTAGGGATAATATTTGGTGGTAGCATGTGTGAGGCACTGGGTGCCTTCCCCTAAAAAAGCAAAAATAGGAAGAAAATATTAAAAACATTATTTAGCCACTTATGAAATAAGCATAAGAAAGAAATTGTCATGGTAACTACTATGTTTTGCTTTTGTTTTATTTTGTGATGCTAGAGATTAAACCCAGGCATTTGCAACTAAATGATACTCCCAGCACTTTTAATTTTTTATTTTACCTTGAGAAGAGGTCTCACAAAATCACTAAGATACCCAAGTTAGGTTCAAGTCTGTGGTCTTCCTGCCCCAGACTCCAGAATGCCATGAACACTGGCATTTCTGTGACACCTGGCATATTACTGCTTTATACTAACAAAAACCACTTAGTAATGAATAATATTTCTCCAATATTCCTTACACCAGAAGCATAAAATAACTTGGAATAAATACAGTGGTGCCTCAGTTCATAAACTTAATTTTTTCCACAATTCTGGTCATAAACCAAATTGAACAAGAACCAAATCAAATTGCCCCAGGTCAATATCCAATCTAATCATTGAATTTGAGGAGGGAAAGTTTATTTCGGTTCACAGTGTGTAGAGGTTGTAGTCCAGAAGGCAAGGCAGCATGGCAGAGAAGATGCAGTCCATTGCAGAGCCAGCAGGAAGCCATACAGCAGCGAGCTTTGGGACTTCTGTATCATCTAGGCTACAGGCCTGCCAACCTGGGCAGATCATCCTGTTATCTAGATCCAGGACATTAGTTCCACTCACTGGATTATTTTATCTACCTCACACCCTTAATCCCTATTTACACTCTCTAGATCCAGCCACCTCTGAAAAGCCCTGCCTAGGAGCTGATGAGGCTTTGGGAGGACATCTAGATACAAGCCATCATGAGTAGCAAAAAATTTTCAGCCATATTTTTTCAACTATATTTTGAAAGTATTTGATAAAACATAGCGGAAGTTTTTCTTGACAATTGAAAATAAGGTTCAGGGAAATGCATGTGATACTAATTGAGGAGTAGACAGCATCAGAATCACTGGCTAGGAACTGGGAGGTGTAGCTGTGGGGTATAGCTCATGTCTAGCATGCACACAACCCTGGTTCTGTCCCTAACACACACACTCACACACACACAAATATAGGGCTAAAATAGATTTAAGTAAATACAAAATGAAGTATATAATAAAACTGACTTATCAATGGATTTTAGTGATTTAATGAAGTATTAAAGTTTATTAAAATAAGTACCTTATCAAAATATGTTTAAATTGTAATAAAATCAAGCAAAAACCTTTTTTAAAAAAAACTGTAGGCCAGGTTCTCTTTGAACTTGAGATCCTCCTGCCTCTGCTTCCCAGAGTGCCTAGATTACAGACGTGCACCATCATAGCTGGCTGCAAAGACCTTTCTTAATATAACACCAGAGGTTTTTACAAAATGAAAATGTAACAAATGGTGGAACTAGATTCAGCAGTATAATGAATGATAAAGTATGATAAGTAAAGGCAAACCAAATTTAGAGGTCCACAAGAAAGTAGGATAAAGTTTGTTTAAAAAAAAAAAAGTTTCCAAATATACCAGACTCAAAAATAGGCAAAGGATAGGAACAGGTAACTGCAAAAGGGATGCTACATGTGCCCAAGTGTCCTCCAATGGGACACATTAAAAGGTGACAGAGTACAACTTCAGGGCTTTGGCCTGGGCACAGAGGAAAGGAGCAGCTCAGCCTATGTGGCTCGGTGGCAAGGAGAGGCCTCACTCGTGCTTTGTGAATGGCACACCCATCAGCATCCTCTTCCAGGGTCCTGTGTCCCACTGTACCAAAAGCCACCTCTGACCCACACCCAGCTCTAGAAGCTTAGAGCACCAACACACTGTGCATCCCCATAAAGTCATTTCTACTCGGGATAAACTGGAAATAACAGAAAGATGCTTGCTGGAGTTACAAGCTGGTGCACACCAATATTGAAATATCATGCAGCCTTCTGCAAAATGGATCGTTGTGATTGTATGTATTCACATCATCAAGAGAAAAAAAGCAATTTCAATCCAGATATTCAGAGCCTCTTAGAATAGCACACTGTGTATAATATTGTGTGAGTGCAAATGCATTTGCACACACGTTCATGGTGTCAAGAACAATGTTCACCTGCAGGCTGGCAGTGGTTACAATGGTGTCATGGAGTTGGAAATGTTAATCCTTAAAGTGCCAGCTTCGATGGATGCAGGGGCAGGGGGCTTGATCCCCAGCCTGCTGTGCCAGCCCGACCCTGGGGCGTGCTGAAACAGGAATGAGACTGGGCGTAGTGGCGTGCACCTGTAATACCAGCGCTTGGGAGGCTGAAAAACAGCCAGAGGCACTACAAGTCTGAATCTGAACTGTGTAGCAAGACCTTGTAGACCCTGTACGAAATACATTTAATTTTTTTTTTTTTAAAAGAAAGAAATGTTGATCCTAGAAATGTTGATCTTTCATCATTTTTTTTTTAACTGGGGATTGAACTCAGGAACTTGCACTTGCCAGGCAGGTGCTGATGCTGCTGAGCTATCTCCCCAGCCCTTATAATTTCTATATTTAAGTAATATAGAAAAAATTAAATATTTTATAGGAAATGCACATTTTTATTTAAGGAACATTTCTATACATATACCTATACACACTGTTTACCTCAACAGTTCTCAAAGTCCATGTAGGGACCTAAATTACACTGTTGTGTTGTCTGTACTGACCCATTTAGCCATGTATGGGGTACCTTGGTTCATGAGCACCAACGTGGCTGTCTTTTCTAGAATCGTGGAACAAATTAAGTTCGGGAAACAAGGTGCCATTGTGTATTACCTGAGCCTCTGCAGTGCATCCCCAGGCACCATGAGCTGCTTTCGCTCTTGATCACTGTAGCTCACAAAGGCCCTGAAGCCACACAGGGAGACCCGGGAGGGGAAAGGGGAGGCTGCCCCCATGGGAGCTCTGTGACGTGTTCAGTTGCCTAGACGGGGACCTTGGGAATACTCAGGAGAAGAAACGACTTTGGGAACTATACAGCTCTTAAGACAAGGCAGCAGGGCCTGGTCTTAAGACCTCTCTGTTGGCTCAGAAATGGGGTGGTGTCAAGAATAAGCAAATGGGGACTGCCTTACAACTTCTATCATTTTAAAGACTTGACTCCTAGATTCTGAAGCATGCCAGAGAACCAACTTCATCTAGGCCTGTGTTTCCTAAACTTCATCTCTAAAATTGTGTGTGTGTGTGTGTGTGTGTGTGTGTGTGCGCGCACACACATGCGCATTATTAAGGAAGGTGCTGGTTTGGCATGAGTGAACCCAAGCCTTTTGCACTGAGGTACATCTGCAGCCCCTTTTATTTATTTTTTTTAATTTTATTTTTTTGGATATAGAGTCTCACTACATAGCTCAGACTCATAGTAATCCTCCTGTCTCAGCCTCCTGGCACTAAGATTATGGTGTGCACCACCACATTTGGTTTCAGGGCTGGCACAGTAGGTAGCACCGGGAATCAAATATGGGTCCACCATACCCAGTTCCTCATTCATGATCACATATTTACAATTCAACTATAGACCAACTCTCACAGTTTTTTTGCCAAGGGGAACAGTCATTATAATTGGAGGCCATTATTACTTCCTATGAAAATTAGGTAACTATTAGAGGAGAGTGAAAGCAAAGACCATTGTATTGGGCAAAAGTGTTAAATTGAGCCTGCTTGCCCCCTCTCTGGACTATAATGGGATGACATCTTTGAGAAGGGTTAGTCTTGGGGACACCAGTCTAGACCTGACACTGGCTCATTAACATGAAGGAAGAGCAGTTTGCTTGCTGCCCTGCTCTACTACCTACTGTTAGGACCAGCTCTGACTCAAGCTAGGGGGCGTCCCAGCCCAGCACTGTCCAGGAAGGGCTCCTGGCATATCTGTTCCTGCCCTCCCAGTTGTGCAACTGTTAGACCCACTGCCTCCTGCAGGACCCTGGACACTGTGCCCATCTTTCTACCCTACCCACAGGCCTTTGAGGACATCTACCTGGAGGAGCGCAAAACCATCAAGGTGCTGCTAGAGTATGCTGACAAGATGTTCACTTATGTCTTCGTGCTGGAGATGCTGCTCAAGTGGGTGGCCTATGGCTTCAAGAAGTACTTCACCAACGCCTGGTGCTGGCTGGACTTCCTCATTGTGGATGTGAGTATGGGGGTTCCCAGCTTGGGTGGGCAGGAGAAATAGACCTTCAGAACCCTTATTTAGGGGAGACCAAGATTCTTGCTTTTGAGAGAGACAATGCAAAAGCAATTCTGGTCAGGCATGAGCCGGGGAGGATGAGGAGCTTCCCCTTTCTTCGTGGCCAGAACAGGAGGTGGCATATGCATCTGTACTGCAGCCCTCTCCCGAGTTACTGAGAAGTGCTTCAGGCTGGCCTGCCCAGCCAGCCAGTGCAGAGGCTCTGTACTGCACTGGAGGACCAGAGGGGAGAAGCCTGAGGAAGGGCAGGGCAGGCTCAGGGAGCAGGTACATTCAGGGAGGACCTGGCCAGTGAGCTCACCTGTGCAGGAGGGAAGCATGACCAGCCCGAGCACCACAGTGGCAGGCGGATTGGGAAGGACACTGCGGGCGTGATGCAGAATGAGTACAGAGCAGTAGGGGTCTTGAACATGGACAAATGGGAGCTCTGAGAGCCGTTCTCACCAAGGGGAGGGCCTCGGGGTCACAGTGAAGCAGACTGTATAGAAGTCTCCAGTACACGCCTATCTCTGGGCTCCCACATGCAGCCCAGAGCATGGGTAAGGATCTGCAGGCTACAAAGGACTTTCCAGAAGGTGCAGGTTCGACATGAGCTCTGCATACCAGAAGGAGGACTTGCTGTGGTCATAGGAGAACCTCAGTTCCCACATCCTACTCAAAGGCCAAAAGGAGGGTTTCAGCCCCAGGGAGACCTGGTTTAAATGCAGGCCTGGGCTACCAAGTGGGGGTGGGAGGGGGGTTGTCTCCTCAGCAGGAGAGGCTGCATGGGCTAGAGAGTGTGCAAGAGAATCAGTCCCAGGTCCTTAGGCCACCATTTGGGACCTGTCACCCCAGTCCTTGGACATGGGACACAGTACAGCAGAGGACTGGGAGACAGGGTTCTAGATGACTGGGAAGCCTGGCCTGGCCATCAAGTCTCCCCAGGTGAAGGAAGAACACTGGGGCTTCCTGCCCAGCTGTTCCCTCAGTTTCTTGGGAAGTTGGGATTGCTGAGGGCTCCCATCCACGCCAGGGCAACAGAAGGTGAGAGCCCCAAGAATATGGCACTATGGGGAAGTCAAGCTGAAGCCAGGTAGGGAAAAGGACAAGCAGTGCTTCCTACCCAGGGCGCCAAGAGGGTAAACCTGTGGAGAAGCCACTAAGGTAACCGCAGGAGGGCCTTGCCCATGGATGGACAGAGGAAGTGGATTTCTTGGCAGTGGCCATGCCACCTGGGAAAGATCTTGGGTTTCAATCTAAAAGAGAATTTTCCCAGCATCTGCCTGTACAGTTTTTTTTTTTCTTTTTCAGTCACTACCATTAAGCATCTGTCATACACAAGTACTGTTAGAAGTGCTAGAGATTTCAGGAAACAAGACAAAGACAGCTGCCCACGTGGACGTGACAGCTAACAACAAACATAAAGAATAACCTGATTTGGCATCAGTTTAGGTTACAAGGTGACCTTGCATGGGGAGAAAGGAACTGGGGAAGGATTAGGAGTAAGAGGCATGGCACAGGTGGGCGATGTGGGTCACAGCTGTGAATACCTGGCCCGAGTAAGCCTAGGAAGTCGGTTTCTGAGCAGATCTGAAGAAGTTGGGGCTAGCGGGGAAGATGTCCTCAGACCACCTCAGGTGAGGCTGGAAGAACTGCATGGAGGCCCTGATGCTGGAGCATGCCAGGTACAGTTGCAGTGGAAGTGGTCCAGACTGACTAGGACTGAAGGCAGGAGAGGGGGCTGGCTGCTCTGGGTGGTGGGGCACCAGCTTTTATTTAGAATGAAATTCAGCAGGCTTTGAAGGGCTGTGGACAGAGCAGTGCCAAGCACTGGGTTTTGCTTATAGAAGGGCTCTGTCCTGGGAGCAGGGAGGGGGCACAGAGAGAGCAGGGTTAGGAGGCTCTGTATTCACCTAGAGTGACAGGGGAGCCCGCTGAGGACAGAAGCAGTGGATGTGGTGAAAGATATTTCAACATCTGATGTAGTTTGAAGGCAGAGCCAACAGGAAATCCTGATGGGTTAAACACTGGGTGTCAAAGACAGAGCGGAGGCAGGAACAACACTGTGCCCCTGTGGGGACAGAGTTGCCATCAACAGATGGGAGACAGGGTGGGGTGGGCAGGGTGAGCTTCAAAAAGAACAGCTGAGCAGAGGGTAGCTTGTTAAGAGCAGGGCAGGCAGAGGCCCTGTCCTGAGAGGTGGTGCCCAGAGGCATGCTCCTGGCTCTGCCAGCCCCTTGGCGGACCCCTGGCCCGAAGCGCCTCCAAGCCTTGGGATAGGACATTGTGGGACTCAGGCCCTGCCCACTGCCATCACAACCCAGGTGGCCCAGGCACCAGCGTGGATTCACAGTGCTACAGGGAGGAGACCACTGAGACTGATCATGGCCCACTGCGGAGGAGGCAGCGGGTGGATCTCACAGAGCTTAGAGTATGAAAGGGCCCAAATAGAAGTTCCCTGGTGAACTCAGTGTTCTTGTGTGTGCACTGGGCATGCTGAGTTGCATGACGGTAGTTAGCGGGCTCTTCCAGAGCACATTTGTGATGTGCACGGTGGCTATCAGGAGAGTTTAAGGCCATGATTCTCTGGCTTGGGTACTGGGAGCTGAACCCACTGCTCATGAGTCTGGGAAGCCCAGCAGGCCTGGCATGATGGAGACTGGAGGTAGGCAAGGCCTGCAGGCTCTTGCCCAGCCTGTCTGAGGTGGCCCCAGGGCCCTGCGGTCTGACCTGTCCTGCATCCCACCTCCACAGGTCTCACTGGTCAGCCTGGTGGCCAACACTCTGGGCTTTGCCGAGATGGGCCCCATCAAGTCACTGCGGACCCTGCGTGCCCTCCGCCCCCTGAGAGCCCTGTCACGATTTGAGGGCATGAGGGTAAGAAGAGCTTTAGCTTTCCAGCCGGGCCAGAGCTGGAGTCACACTGAGAAACTCCTGGGCTCTGCTTGCTGGCACAGTGTCCTAGTGACTTAACCCAGAATCTCTGGTCTGGGGCCCCTGGAGGGTAGAGGGCAGGGAGAGCCATGGACAAGGGAGAGGAGACAAGAATTCACTGGACACAAGTGTTTCAGTGACATTCCAGGTCCCTGGCACCCAGCCCTCTTCCACTTCCACTCTGGTTAGCAGTCTCATCTCCATATGTGCCCCATGTGCCCACTCTGTGTGACTGCATCCCCTGGATTCCAGCAGACATGGGCTGCCTCCCCCAATCTGTGCGAGGTAAGGGCTGTGGAAGGAGAGGCGAGGCTGAGCAACACAGAGCAGGCTCACTACTCACACCACCAGGGCCAGTGTGCAGAGTGACAGGGTCACATGTTAGTGAATGCCTTTGCATGGTTTTCTGAGTGAACCTCCCTGTGCATTTTCAGGCTGCCATATTTTTCACCATCAAGAACATGAGCACAGCCAGGCATGGTGGCGCACACCTGTAATCCCAGCACTCGGGAGGCTGAGGCAGGAGGATCGGTGAGGGATTGAGACCAGCCTGGGCTCCAAAAGTGAGCTCAAGGCCAGCCTGAACTGCATAGCAAGACCCTGTCTCAAAAAGACAAAAAAAAAAAAAAAAAAAAAAGAACATGAGCACAGAAGGCAAATTTAGAAGCCCCCCAAGAAAAACATTAGCTATTATATGTAGCAAGAAAACAAACACATACATATTTGTATGCATGTCTTTCCTTTTGTTTTTTTCTAACAGAACACACAGTTCTGTATGGCTGCAGAGGGACATGTGTGTCTTCTTCCTGATATGGCAGGCACTGTCACTTGCTCACTATTGGTTGATGACTTGAACCTTGCCCACATCCTCAGTGCATGGAGAGACAGGTTGCTTATTCTTTGACAGAAACCATCTATAAGAGAATACACAAGGGCCGTTGTAAAAGATCTCTTGGGAGTCAAAAGCATTTGGTTACAGAGGCCACAGAAAGATGCCAGGTTCCCAAATGCTTCTGGCCACTGGTCACCAAGACAGCCAAGGGCAACACCTGAGGTGTCTGGCCTCACCCTAGGCAAGTTTGTTGTCCTTGAGAGCTAGATTTTCCATCCTATTCCAGGATTCCTTCTGCCTGCTGGGAGACTTCCCATCCTGGCCTCCAGGGCCCCCTGGGCAACACCAGAGTCCCACACCAGGTCCACTGCCATGTAGGATGATGTCCTCCTGACTCAGCGACAGATAACCCTCAAGTGAGGCCAGGTACCCCCAACATGTTTTCCAGGCAGTTTTCTCCTAGGTTCTGGGGCACTAGTCAAAGAGGGTTGAGGCTATGACTAGATAGGACCAGACAGGCCCTCACTGGGAAATGAGAGATCAGTGGGACCCCATACCACCTACCCTGTGACTCTGCTCTTACCTGAGCATTACAAAACTGTTGCAGTATCCTCTATACATGTCACACAATGGTGCCTGGGTATACTTTAAAGAAAAAAGTCCATTGATCTCTAACAGTAACCCTAAAATGAATCAGAAATGTATCTCAGAGAATGTAAGACCAGTGGAACTGATCAGAGAGCCAAAGTCTCAGGAATATGTTTTCAGAGGCCCTTTCCCATCCGAATCCTGGCATTCTTAACTGACAGAGACACTATTTTTATAAAAATTAAGTCTTAAGGTCATGGATACAATCAAGATAGAGCCAACAGGGGAAGGACAAGTGCTCTAGGGTCATATTGGACTTTAGGGTACAAAGAAAGGTATGTGAGTTCTGCCCGGGCTTCCAGCCACAGAGTTGGTCTCTTCCATGACTGTAGGATCTGCACTCTCCCCCACCAGCCCCTGTAGCTAGGGACTTAGTTCAATGGATAAGGGTGTGTCCTCTGGGCACCCCCAAGAACTGAATCTCCTCTTGGTCCCCTTGAGGTGGTGGTTAATGCCCTGGTGGGCGCCATCCCATCTATCATGAATGTCCTGCTCGTCTGCCTCATCTTCTGGCTCATCTTTAGCATCATGGGCGTGAACCTCTTTGCGGGGAAGTTTGGGAGGTGCATCAACCAGACTGAGGGAGACTTGCCTTTGAACTACACCATCGTGAACAACAAAAGTGAATGCGAGTCCTTCAACATGACTGGCGAGTTGTACTGGACCAAGGTGAAGGTCAACTTTGACAATGTGGGGGCTGGGTATCTGGCCCTCCTGCAGGTGGTAAGTCTCAGAGAGAAGGGACTTCTCCTCTTAGCTCTTTAGCAGCATCTGTTTTCCTCCCAGGTGTGGTCAGGAGCGGGTGGTGGGCCCCAAGATGGCTAAAGATTTTTCACGGCATTGGAAAGTCTCCAGATTTTTGATTGTAGAACAGATGCCACATGCTCTGAGGTGCATAGTATGAGGACCAGGTCAGCACTGTGGCAGAACCAATTTTCCAGCCAGTAGTCAAGTGGACCTCTTCAGGCTATCTGGTTAGGCCATGTGATGGTGTAAGTTAAACATGAAAGACCATAGCCTTCCCAGGGACTAAACTATTAGCATAACTTTGACTCTGGCCACCCTTTGTTATAAAAGGAAGTAACACCTCTTGTGTTTTCTTCCATCTTTGACATCCAGGATATGTAGTGTCTAGCCATATGTTGCTTCTAGACTTTCCATTGATTCTGTGAATTTGATAGCATCAATGATTATAATACATGCCATAAAGTTAGCCTACCATTAGCCTTGACAACAGAAATTCCAGCAGAATTATAAGGCAGAAAGCTGTGCCTCTCTTATCTTGCTCCCTAATTATAAACCTGGACATCACTAGCCCCCCAAAGTAAAGGGCAACCCAGGAGCATATTACCCAGAAGCCTTTTGTGCATCCATTCATAACTCTGCCCATTCCTTAAGTCCCAGCAGTAACAGTTCCCTGCCCCCAACTCCCCCTCCAGAGTATCACCCAACATCCTGAATTCAGCTTGCTAGGTACCACTTCTGAAAGGATTCCTCATTGCAGTAGGCCTTGCAAGGGACCACACCTGTGCCACACAGACTTTATGGGGTGCTCTAGGTGCAAACCATGGCACCTGACTGCCTCAGAAGCTTAAGCACAGAAAACTTGTGTAGCTGAGCTTATGCACCACAGAGAGGTTCAGGGCCTTGGAGAGAATTAGGTTTTGCCAGGCACATAAGTCAGACCCCACTGGGCCGCTGGTCTCACCAACAAGCGCATCTCTCAGCATTTTCTGCGTCTTACCAGCAGCCTGGACTGAGGTGGCCCATGTGGCTCTGCCAAGCCCAGTCTCCACTCAGCCCCCACCATGATTAGGATCTGGGTGTGCTGTGCTGAAGCTGGGTGTGACATTAGCAGCAACGTTGCAAGCCTGTTGATAGGAAGAGCCATCATTTAAAAAATGGTAAATGTATAATTAACTAAATGAGGTTAAAACAGAAGTAGCAAACACTCGAAACAGCATTATTATCATCTGTGCTGTGGAAGTTATTTACAGTTATTTATTATTCTATTTGTACCATGACACTGTGCCTCTACACATCTCTTTCCAACTCTGTGTTCAGTAATAGCACATTGGTAACTTGAAATTAGCCACAGAAGGAATATTTATATCAGAAAAAATGGTGAACACGATAATGAAGGTTCTTTTCTTCCTTCTGGAAATCCAAGACATACCACTGCTCCTTAACGCCAAGGCGGGGATATTTCATGGGCTTTAAGGAAGTCCACAGAGCAAAGCCACATGGTTCCCTAGAGTGCACAATGAGGGGATCCAGCTCAGCACTGAGGTCAACGTTAAGCTGGGCCAGGGAGTCCAAGCTCCACCCCCTCTGTCCCTGACACCAAGTGCGAGACTCTTGTGTTAGAACCTGAAGTACATGCAGAGCAGAAGGCAGACCTTAGACCTTCTAGCCCAGTGTCCCTTTAAGGCACAAGATGGTGACCTCTCAATGTACAGCTTTCTCACAGTGTGCTTCTCCTTTGCCCTCAGACCTCAACCAGACCTTTCTATAGAGTGCCCAGCCATTTGACACAACAGAATGGGCATGTGAGGTCTGCTTGCTCCTCACTGAAGGTTCTTTCCTGGCCTTGTCTGTCGGGACTGGAACCCTGCATAGCACTAGCAAGATGTAGAATTCAGTGATTTTCTTAACCCTCACATTTCCTTCTAGGCAACATTTAAAGGCTGGATGGACATCATGTATGCAGCTGTGGACTCCAGAGGGGTAGGTCTCCACCCTTGCCTCGGTCACCAGATGGAGTGTCTGAAGCTTTTGGTTACTTGGCTACCAGGGAGTCAGTGTCTGCATCTGAATGGCTCACCTCCCAGGGCAAGATCTTGTGTGCCCACTTGGGGTCAGCTCTGCTGGAGTACTGAGGCCTGGCTCTGGGACAGGGTTGCGCGATCCTCCAAGATGACTCCAGTAATCAAATGTGCTTCAAACCAAGGTCACTGTAGTTTACCTAGATCTTACACCAGGAGAGTGAGATGACAGCAACAGAGATGAAAGTCCAGATTGCCCCACACACTCACACTGGCAGCTCAGTGACCACTAAGGCTGGCCCCAACACAGCAAACTATCAGGGGCTCTGGCACTGAAGTCACACCCTGACACAGTGCTAGCCCCAAACCTAGCATGCCTACTGCCCTCCTCTGTCCTGCCTTCCCCAGGCTTTACACTCAAGCTGGTGGCTTCCTCTGGGTATAGCCTTTCCCACAGAATGACCCTGTGCCAGCATCCCTGCCTGCCAGGTCCTGAGACCTCAGCCTGTCTAATCCCCCTGTCTGATTTCTCCCTTTAGTATGAAGAGCAGCCCCAGTGGGAGTACAATCTCTACATGTACATCTACTTCGTCATTTTCATCATCTTCGGGTCCTTCTTCACCCTGAACCTTTTCATTGGTGTCATCATTGACAACTTCAACCAACAGAAGAAAAAGATAAGTAGATACTCGACATGGGCAGAGCAGGGTGGGCCAGGGTCAGAGGGCTGAGGACAGGAGCCAGTGTGGCTACAGAGCCCACCCCACCCTCCCTGCTGGTTTGGTCCTCTTACTGCAGTATAAAAGTAGAGCAAGAGCAGAGGCATCCACAGATTTAACTTGCTAGGCCCATAAGGCCATAAGAAGGGGCTTCAGTGGGAGACACAGTGCCTGCTGAGCTTCCTTGGGGAAGATGGCATGAAGTTAGGTCATTCACCCAGTCCATAGTCAGAGGTCATGGGTGGCACTACGCAAAGGCCCACAGCCTTCTTGGATCTCCATCATGGAGGACATGACTGTCTTCAGGCAAACCAAGTGGACAAAGAGAACCTCAGGGCTGACTGAGCTGGGCAAAGAGAAGAGGCTGGGGGCACTGGATTTTCAGGTCACAAAGCCA
Organism: Myocastor coypus; assembly: GCA_004027025.1. Lineage (NCBI taxonomy): Eukaryota > Metazoa > Chordata > Mammalia > Rodentia > Myocastoridae > Myocastor > Myocastor coypus. The sequence goes on from PVJA010000437.1 coordinate 117,138, forward strand.
GGGAAATATTAAAGTGAATGAAGACAGGAACTCTGAAAAAGCAGGTCTGGCACAGGATAGAGACATCTTTTCTCCACCAGGAGAAGAAGTGAGGAGGTGGCCCAGTTGACCCTGGTGCCCTATTCCCCCAGTGCTAGGGTTCTGAGAACCCCAAAATGAGGCTGGTGCTTGTCTCCCTGTACTTAGGGGGCCAGGACATCTTCATGACAGAGGAGCAGAAGAAGTACTACAATGCCATGAAGAAGCTGGGCTCCAAGAAGCCCCAGAAGCCCATCCCACGGCCCCTGGTGAGCTGGGCTTCCTGGTAGAATAGGAAGTATCTTCAGATTGGGAGCCCCAGCCACACAGCCAGCCACTAGAATCTCTTCACAATCTATCATCCCACCTCATGGTGCTCTTGGATGTCTGCCCCACACAGAAGTTCTATAGTGGGGGAGAAGGCGGTGGCATTCAGGGGACTCTATTGACCCTTTTCCCTGGTGTCCCCAGCCTTTACCCTGCTTACAGCCTCATCCTAGAACCTCTGCCTTCTAGGAGCTGTGTTCAAGCATCCCTAGGCAAGCAGACCCAGGGTGAGGGTGCTGGGTTCTCTGCCAGGCTGTGTTCCTTAGCCTAATCGAGCCATTCCCTGACAAAGTGTGGAGCAGGAAAAAGAACCCAATGTGATTAAGTGATGTAGCCTAAGTAAGTCTAACAAGTGGTGCAGCTGCTTTTCTCCAATCCAGCTCATCACTTTCATTTGATTGTTCCTTGTCCACTCGCTGTGGTCTGTTCCAGGTTAGTTTTGTGCATATTTGCTTCCTTGCAATCTTGGCTTCCCCAAAAATAACCTAGGGTGATTTATAGTTAAACACACACACATACACACACACACACACACACACACACACACACACACACACACACACTACAAAGTAATAATTTCTATTCTATAAACAAAGCCAGAATAAATAAAATCAGTCCTATAAAAAAAGTAGAGAAACTATATTCTTCTGAGGGTTGATGCAATTACTAGGATTGAAGTTTAACTTTGACTTAGCCTTCTGCCTGTGGAAACAAAGAAAAGCATCATGAATGTGTGCTAAGGAGACTCAACTCAGGGTGAGAGAAATCTCTCCCTGGAGATTCACTAAGGACAGCTTCATGGAGGACAGAGCCAGGGTATCAGTCAGAAAGCCAGCTGTTTTGGCCTCCGTGATGCCCTCCTCTGCACTCACCGTAGGACTGTGACGGGGACCATATCTTCCCTGAGGGTAGAAGGGAGGAAGGGTGGTCAGGAGCAAGCGGCAGCCCCAGAGGGTCCGCTGGCCTGTCTGGCCACTGCTGAGCTCATCTCTCCCCTTCTTTCAGAACAAGTACCAGGGCTTCATATTTGACATTGTGACCAAACAGGCCTTCGACGTCAGCATTATGTTTCTCATTTGCTTGAACATGGTGACCATGATGGTGGAGACTGATGACCAAAGCCCTGAGAAAGTAAACATCTTGGCCAAGATCAACCTGCTTTTCGTGGCTATCTTCACAGGCGAGTGTATCGTCAAGATGACTGCTCTGCGCCACTATTATTTCACCAACAGCTGGAACATCTTCGACTTCGTGGTTGTCATCCTCTCTATTGTGGGTGGGTATGCAAGGCAGGGTAGGAGCCTGCCCAAGCCAGTACTCTCCTCCACCCCTGGGCCTCTATTTATTGCTAAGTACAGCACTAGGCTCCTTTATCCTTTCTCTGCATTCATCATCCCTAGGCGCACACACACACACACACACACACACACCCCTCCCAAGAGAACTTGTCTGAGAGATATCATGCAGGCCAAAGGAGCTGACCCAGCAGAGGGCCCAGCCTCTTTTCCTGTCCCCACTTTCCAGAGGACCTAAAGCTGGCAGAAAAGCTTTCTAGCAGAAAAGCAGAAAGCTTCCAGTGTCCCTGGGAGAGAGAATGGGAGAGGTGGAGACTCTCTGACCTTCCAAAGGAAGGCTGTACTCTAGGTTGAAAAATGAAGTCACTGGGTAAGTTTGCAGGGACAGGTCAGTGGCCCACTAGGTCAGAAGTCATCCCTGCAAGTGGAACTTTTTCTCAACCCCCAAAGAATTCTACTCATTTAGTAGTCCATTTTCCCTCTCCCTCAGTTTCTGGCAGCCACTCCTCTAAAATTTTGAGAGAATACCAAACTTTTTTTCCACTGTGGTACCATCATTTTATGTGTTTATCATCAATCTAGGAGAATTGATTTTCTACCAACACATGTGATTCTCTCTCTCTCTCTCTCTCTCTCTCTCTCTCTCTCTCTCTCTCTTTACTATAGCCATCCTAGTGGATGTGAAGTGATGGCTCATGAAGTTTTGGGTTATACTTTCCCAGTGACTAATGATGATGGACATGTGCTTATTATCCATTTTTACATATTCCTTGGAGAAATCTTTGTTCAAATCTTTTGCTTCATTTTTTTAAACTGAATTAATTATTTTTTATTATTAAGTAGTAAGAGTTCTTTCCATATTCTAAGTACTAGTCCCTTATGAAATGTGTGACTTACATATATTTTCTCCCTATCTGTGTGGTTTGGTAGTGTTCACTGAAGTACAAGAATGTTTAATTTTAACGAAAATTAATTTATTCTATATATTTTCCTTTTGTCACATTGTGCTCAGAGCCCAAACTCTACCTTGCTCTCAGGGGTTCCTCCGTCTTTGGGTGGCTGACTTCTGTCTTCCCACCTCTGATGTAAAGGCTGAGGCAGCATGGCTGTCACTGCTGTGATAGGCAAATAGTTGGAAGCAAGACGGAAGGTCAAAAACGCCCTAAGGTCTCAGGTGGAGGGGAGGGTGACAGTGCCACAGAGAGCTGGAGTGACCCTTCAGACAATGCAGGACATTGGCAGCAAGAGTTAGCCATGAGGAAGGGTCACAGGAGGCTTTGGTACAGATGCAACATGTACCTCAACTTGGCCTTCTGGTTCCAGTGTGTGAAACACCAGAAGCCATGGTTAAGAGGCCAGCCTGGAGCCAGTGTGTCTGGGTTCAAGTCCCTGCTTCTCATTTCAGTGGCAACTTGAGTAATTTATTTCACTTCTCAGTTTTCATCTTCTGAGGGTGATGGTATCAGCTCAGTTTTCCAGCATGAGGGGAAGGAAGGTCAGAATGGAATGGTGACCATAACATACTTGGCTCAGTGCCCTACTGACACATGTCAGCCAGCAAGTTACTACTATATTTGGTTCTGGAAATGTCACTCGGATCAATGTAAGGCTAGTTTACCTCACACTTTCTCCTATAATTTATGCCCAAGTTTCCCAAAACTCCATATCCAGGTAGTCATTAGAGACATAGGGCTGAGGAAGCCCTGGAGGAAAGCAGAGTTGAAAGGTGACAAGAATTATCATAGAAAGGTAGAGAGAAGCTACTGAGGCATGGTGTGGTCTTGGGATCATGGGCTTGTGGGCAGTGTTTCTTGCCTCCCCCTTGCATACATGAATTGTCCAAGCTTGTTAAAAAGAAATGGGCTGGGGTTAGAGTTCAGATTTTGCATTTCTAATAGGTACCCAGAGCCCATGATCTCTAGCCTTCAGACTGCATTCTGAGCTATAAGATGCTACATGAGTCCCCTCTAGCCTCAGACTCCATGGTGTAGAAGGTGGAGGCAACTCTGTTGTGCAGGTTTCCCAGAGCTTTGCTAGGGATGTGGGGGGGGGAGTAAGAGTCCACATGTTCACTGGACATGGTCCTCCCGGAAGAGCCTTCTCCCCCAGATCCTCATTGAGCAGAGTAGTGCTGGCTTGGGAGGACAGGGTTCTGTCAGTGGCCAAAGCCCTGCTGCTCCCCACAGGCACTGTGCTCTCTGACATCATCCAGAAGTACTTCTTCTCCCCGACGCTCTTCCGAGTCATCCGCCTGGCCCGAATTGGCCGCATCCTCAGATTGATCCGTGGGGCCAAGGGGATCCGCACACTGCTCTTTGCCCTCATGATGTCCCTGCCTGCCCTCTTCAACATCGGGCTGCTGCTCTTCCTTGTCATGTTCATCTACTCTATCTTTGGCATGGCCAACTTTGCTTATGTCAAGTGGGAGGCCGGCATTGATGACATGTTCAACTTCCAGACCTTTGCCAATAGCATGCTGTGCCTCTTCCAGATCACCACGTCGGCTGGCTGGGATGGCCTCCTCAGCCCCATCCTCAACACAGGGCCCCCCTACTGTGACCCCAATCTGCCCAACAGCAATGGCTCCCGGGGCAACTGCGGGAGCCCTGCCGTGGGCATCCTCTTCTTCACCACCTACATCATCATCTCCTTCCTCATCGTGGTCAACATGTACATCGCCATCATCCTGGAGAACTTCAGTGTGGCCACAGAGGAGAGCACTGAGCCTCTGAGTGAAGATGACTTTGACATGTTCTATGAGATCTGGGAGAAGTTTGACCCAGAGGCCACCCAGTTCATTGAGTACTCAGCCCTATCTGACTTTGCGGATGCCCTGTCTGAGCCTCTCCGTATCGCCAAGCCTAACCAGATCAGCCTCATCAATATGGACCTGCCCATGGTGAGTGGAGACCGTATCCACTGTATGGACATCCTCTTTGCCTTCACTAAGAGGGTCCTGGGGGAGTCTGGGGAGATGGATGCCCTAAAAATCCAGATGGAGGAGAAGTTCATGGCAGCCAACCCATCAAAGATCTCCTATGAGCCCATCACCACCACGCTGCGGCGCAAGCATGAGGAAGTGTCAGCCACAGTCATCCAGCGGGCCTTCCGGAGGCACCTGCTGCAGCGCTCTGTGAAACATGCCTCCTTCCTCTTCCGCCAGCAGGTGGGCAGCAGCGGCCTCTCGGAAGAGGACGCCCCTGAGCAAGAGGGCCTCATCGCCTACATGATGAATGAGAACTACTCCCAGCGCAATGCACTGCCCTCTAGCACCTCCATTTCCTCCACATCCTTCCCACCCTCCTACGACAGTGTCACCAGGGCCACGAGCGATAACCTCCAGGTGCGGGTGTCTGACTACAGCCACAGTGAGGATCTTGCAGACTTTCCCCCATCCTCAGACAGGGACCGAGAGTCAATAGTATGAGCCTGGCCCCACTAGCCAGGGCACAAGCTCTTGTGCCATGGCAAACCTGAATGCAGTCAAAACCAGCATGCAGGGGCTTTCCTGACCTTAGGCTTCAGGGGTGAGAGACAGGCTCAGCCTGTGGCTCCACATGGCAGAACTCTGTGGTGTTGTCATCAGCCAGCAGCAGCAAAGGAGCCCACTCTTCTGGAGGCTATCCCTGGAGCTCTGTGGAAGCCAGGGGCCTGGCCTGGCCAAGCAACACCCTGGGTTCTGCAAAGCACTCATCACAGCTGTTGAGGTGAAACAAAATAGACTATACATGTTGTGAACAGGCTTTCATAAATTTATTATATTTGATATTTTTTTACTTGAGCAAAGGACTAATTTTCTTTCCCATGGATGTTGGCAGCCATTCAAATCCCGAACAGGAGTGTCTAGGAAGCTGCCAGATTCTGTCCACAAAGCAAGACCAGGATGCAGTATGGCTCCCATGGGCCTTCCCCCCCTGAGGAGGTATGGGTCCTCTGCTGCTTGGGCTGAGGGGCCAGGAGCTGAGGTTCATTTACATGTGCATACACACGCCCCTCCCCCACACTAGGCCAGACCCAGGCCCCAGAGGTCCTGGCCTCCTCCTGTTTGCACCTCCTTGGGTTCTGTCAGCAGAGCTCATTTTGACCTTTCATTTTCCCCAAGATCCTGTTTTTCCCCTGTGTTTTTATGCAGGCCATACTGGTCAGTCCTATGAAAATAAAAAGCTTCCAGAAGACTGGCCTAGGCTTGGGGCTGGTCCTGGATATGGATGCTGCCCTTCTGTCCCTCCTGTAAGAGTATTAAGACTACACCCAGTGACAGTGAGGGCATGAGCCCCACTCATGGTTGGGCTTGTAGCTGTGCTTGCTCACAGAACCTAGCAGGCCCTGCCTGACAGCACAGGAACGAGAAGCTGAGCCCTGAGGTTTGGGCTCAGTCTACCCCTGCCTGGCTGTGGTGGCTTGCAGGCCCATAAGAAGCAAGGAGGTTGCTGCTCTCTGTTAGCCTCTCCCCAGAACTGTGCACCTCTGGCCATGTGCAGAGGGAACCCTGCCTGGATCCCTGCCTTTCTCCCAATATAGTCATGAATTAGGGAGGAAACAGGTACCAGGATGGCCAGGCCAGTTCTTGTCCTTGAGAAGGAACAAAACTTTGACCTCCTCTGGGAAAGGAGGTCACAGCCTGGTGCACCATGTGCAAGACTTCCTTGGGACAGGGTTTAGATATCTCATAGGTCTTGCAAGAAGGCTTTTTCAGGGAAAAACACCTTACTAGTCCAATTACCCCTAGGACCTCTATAGCAGCTGACAATTCTATTTAGCATATGCAAATCTTTTAAAGTAAAACACTGTCGCTGCTATGAGGTGACAGGGTTGCTGGTGGAACCTGAGCACACAGGAGCCCTGCTGTCCAGTCAGCTCCTCAGCAGAGCTGCCCTCTGTGAGGTGTCCACCTCCCAGACCAGCTCAGTCTCACCTGCCTGTGCTAGGCTGGCTACTCCTCACCTACCTCGCCACGCTGTCGGAGGGCTGGACATTCGTGATGCTCGCTCGTGGCAGTGCTGAAGGAGGGCATTGCCAGCAAATGAAGTATTATGTTTCCTCTTGTCACCCCAGTCCCCTAGGGGGCAACTCCAGCCCCACCCATCCCACTCCTACAGACTCCTCCCATGTTCCCTTCAAGTCCAGCGTGGGACTTGGTTTTAACTGTCCTGGTGACACTTTTCCGAGTGGAAATCTTATTTTTGTAGACCTGTTCTTGGCTTTCAAGGCTTGGAGAAGTGTGTCCCCCATACCCCTGCCCAGCAGGATTGCAGCCAGGCCACCTGCCCACTGCCAGAAGGAGACTAGTTTGTGTGTGGACAGCTTGAGAGCCTCAAAACTGGCGCCGGGCCTGGCTGCAGGTGGCAGCAGAGGGCAGGGACAAGCTGACTGCTCAGGTCAGTGTGGCACTGTTTTTTTTTTTTTTTTTTTTTTTTTCTCTCTAGAATTGCACAGTGACCAGCAGGAGGAGAAAAGGAGGAGGGGGGAAGGGACATGCCAGATGCTGTCAAACTAACTGAGCACTTCTCACCAAAATTCATGTATAAATAAAATACATATTTTTTAAAACAAACCAATAAATAACTTACATGACCTGGTCTGGGCTCTATTCTTCTACTCAAACTTGATGGTGTCAGTGGCAGCTTCCTAAGAAGGCCACCAGGAGGAACTGGAGCAAGACTGGAGAGTGGGCAATAGGGGTTGGGGTCATTCCAAAAGCTAGGAAGGACTTGAGAGTTTTTCCCTGGACAGTGACTGGAAAGATGGACCAGACCAGCACAAGTGGGGTGTGGGCAAGGCAATATGCCCCTGTGATTGGACACCTGGGCACCCTAAGGGGATGGCCCCACCAAGTCAGTTGTAGTGGGCAGTTTCCAGGGCAGGAGCCACGGCTACCTTGGATCTATGAACCCTGGTTCTGGCCTCCTCGTCCTCTCCTCCCCTCACTTCACAGTCCACTATGACTCCATGCTGCCAGCCCCCACCTATCAAAAGCGCTACACCAGTCTGCAGGACCTCCACCTCAGTTACTTTTCTGTCATTGCTGGGACAAAATATACCCAATATTAAGGAAAGAAGGTTTTATTTAGCTCACAGTTAGTGGAAGTGTCAGTCCCTCCTTGGCTGGCTCCAAGGCAAAGTGGCATGTGGTAGAAGGGCAACAGTTCATGACAGCAGAAAACAGCAAAGCACAAAGGAATGAGCAGTGGTGGCAGCAGCAGAGAGCAGAGAGCAAGCCTCTCTCCTTTATATTGCTTCAGGCTGTCTGCCCTAAGGTAGGAGTAGCACTCACACCCATAATCCCAGTATTGAATCATGAATTAATCACAATCTCTAGGACCAGGGAGATAAGATAGCTCAGCAGACTAACCGCCTGCTTTGGGAAGCACAGGGACAAGGGTTCCATCCTTGGTCCTGCATGTCTCACCAGCTCTGATCCCAGGGCACACTGAGCCTGCGAGTCTGGGCATGGTAGTGCACACCTGTAATCCCAGCACTGAGGAGGCTGAAAATAGGAGGATCACTATGAGTCTGGGCTTTGTAGTGAGACTCTATGCCAAATACATTTAAAAAAAAACCACAACTTCTAGAAGTCTACCCCATGACTGCATGAGGCTTTGTGTTGACAACGAGACAAACCATGACAACTTCCCAAGGCCAGATGCAGAGGCGCCTTCTCTTCTGCCCACATCTATGCCTGTCTACAGCATTTAACTCAGTGGCAACAGCCCTTCTCTGGAAATTCCCCCTCCCCTGACTTCTGGGGCCACATCTTCTATAGCATTACTCCTCTCCCTCACTTTACTTTTCTCATTGCCAGGACAAAACATATGACACCCAAAATTAAAGAAGGGAAGACTTATTTGGCTCACAGCTTGTAGAGGTTCAGTCTATAATCAGCTGGCTCTAAGGCAGGGTGGCATGGCAGAGGGGCAACACTTCATGGTGGTAGGAAAAAACAAGCTTCCTTCCATCTCTTATATTGCATGCAGGCTACCTGCCCTAGTGCTGGTGTAGCACTCACACTCTCAATCCTAACACTAGGCCACAAACCAATCACAAATTACCTGAAGCACACAGAATAGTCAAGATCATAAAATGGACAATAGAGTGGTGATTGTCAGAGTTTAGGGAAGGAAGAACTGAGGGACTGGTGTTTCATGAGTTGCAGACTTTCAGTTCTGCAAGATGAAGAATTTGTGGGATGGTAGGTAGTGATGGCTGTGCATTCAGATGCATGTTTTTAATGCCACTGAACTATATAATTATTTTTTTAATTTGTTTTTTAAGTTTTTAATTACTTTTAATAAGAAATATCAATATGATAGATTCACAACACATTAGTAGTACATTCGCAATAACTGACACATTGCATATTGTCCTCATAATAATAATACAGAGCAGGGGGTATGGGCATGCCACATTTTCTAACTGATACTGGTAAGGACAGAAAAAAAAAAGAAAGAAAATTATTTTATTTGAGCTGAGGGGAAGTAGATGTACACATAGTCCAATGTTCCATAATTGCAGTGGGTTACCGGTGTAACGCAATGTTGGAGGTTGTTGATTTAAGTCTCTTACAGCTCATCATACTAATCTAGTTCTGCGTTTTATGCCTCGTAATTATGCTTTTCCACCGGGTGATCAAGGGCAAATTAAAGCAAGACCTGTATAACAAAACATTCATCTTTTGTATTTTCCAAGGTGAAATCCCCTCAGGATTACCTTTGGAACCATGTACAGTGCTTTGTAGAACTGTTGTCAGTGTCAGCCTTTGGAATGAGTCACAGCCTTTGCTTGACTAGTTTGCCTTCTGTGAAAGCCTGAGAGAATGTTTTTCTCTGGGTGACTCTCCTTAGACACACTACAGTTCATTTATCCCTTTCCTCTGAGGTCCCATAATCTCCTCGACCAGAAAATTTGGGACACCTCTGAGTTACAGGATATTACAGCACAGGTTCTCTTATGTCCTGAGTCCTCACTGACCTTGAAGGGCTAGGGCCAAAATATTGGCTATCCTCATAGCCCTTCTTTTTCTCCAACTTTTGGTCTGTTAACTTACTTTTTTTTTTGTCTTTTTGAGACAGGGTCTTGCTATGCACTTCAGGCTGGCCTTGAGCTCACTTTTGTAGCCCAGGCTGGTCTCGAACTCGCACCAATCCTCCTGCCTCAACCTCCCAAGTGCTGGGATTACAGGCGTGAGCCGCCAAGCCCGGCTTGTTAACTTACATTTTCAACCCTCTAGCAGAGAAGCTTTGTGATACTATTACTCTATAACACAGGTAATTGAGTTTATCATCACTGGATTTCTGAATATCAAACATATTTGACTTAGCTTGAAATTGATATTTTCCCACAATCATTGATATTCTAATAACTCTCTATAGAATGTGATAAAAAAAAAGTTACACATTTTTATGCAGACTTTTAGAAATCCAAGGATGTACAAAGTTGTAGCCTGTCTAGCCTATGGCATTTTACTCAGAATCTTACTCTCAATTAATACCTTTCTTTTTAACCAACGATTTACTTGAGAGAGAGTATAACAGTAACTGAGTTTACACTGGGAACAGTACACATCAAAAAGAGAATGACATGCATTCCAAGCATAGTTTTAGTGTTGCATGGTACTATAATCAATGTGATGAAACTTTTTTTTTTTTTTTTAATTTTTGAGACAGGGTCTCACTGTGCAGTTCAGGCTGGCCTTGAGCTCACTTTTGTAGCCCAGGCTGGTCTCGAACTCACAGCGATCCTCCTGCCTCAGCCTCCCAAGTGCTGGGATTACAGGTGTGAGCCACCACGCCCGGCAATGTGATGAAACTTTTGAAGGTTCTTAGGACCAACATCTGATTCGTCCTGTGTACATAAGTGCATGGTTTTGCTCCAGCTATGTTTCCTCTCTTATCTGCTTCCAGTCACTTTGTTGTTTAATCCATAACACATTCAGGTGTGTTATGCCCTTAAGTTTTTATTTCTTTTAACTATATAATTAAAAAATGGTTAAGATGATAAATGTTATACTATGCATTCTGCAACAATTGAGGCCCCCCCAAAGCCTCATGCAGTCATGGCAGTGGGCTTTTTGGAGAGGACCGAATCACCTGATGATTCAGTCCTCTTCAAAAAGCCTGACCCCTGTTCCATGACCACATGAGGCTTTGGAAGGTCAACCAGACACAACATGTAACATTCCACCCCTGGCCCACCAAAGGCTTACGTACATTCCTTTATAATAATAATAACAACAATACTAACACTAATAATAATAATAATTTTTAAAGACATTTAGTCCATCTCTAAGAGTTGCCAAAGTCCTACCAGTTTCAGCATTGCTGAAAAGTCCAAGTCCCAAGTCTCTTCTGAGATTTAAAGCAAACTCTTAGCTGTTTGAAAAGAAAGTTAAACACTTCCAACATTCAATGGCACAAGACATACATTTCCATTCCAAACATTACAAACTGAGATACAAGGGAATGAGACCAAAGCAAGTGCAAAATCCAGCAAGGCAAACACTAAATTCTGTATTTCTATGTGTAGCATCTGGAGCAACCTGTGGAAAGACATAAACTCCACAGGGCTAGAATAGCTCTGCCCCTACAGCATTGTTGGTGGTTGTAGCTCTCAAGGCTTGTCTCCTAGGCCCACTCTGCTCTCTCCTTATAGTTTTCCATAATCCACATTCCTGGCTTCTTCAAACTTCTAGGGCTTCCCCTACAACTTTAGCCTCACACACAGCCCTCTCCAGGGCACACTTCCTGGTCTCCTGGATCTTCTGAAATCTGGTGGAAACCTTCTTAACCCCACAACTCTTACTTTGTGTATGTATCTAAAACAAGCACTACATGAATGCTGCCAAGGTCTGCTGTAAGGTGGAGTGGTTAGGCTTCTTTCTCTTAGTTGTAGGGATCAAGTGCTTGGATTGCTGAGTACTTTAAATCAAATTCTGAGGAACAAGTTTTCTATGATGTTGTCATTCTGGAACATGGTGCTCTGCAGCTTTCTTCTTAAAGAAAATTCTTTCACTTTTGCAAGGGTGGTGTCTGGCTGCCCTTTGTGATGGCCTTAAACTATCTTTTCTATTCTCCTTTTCCTTCTCAGAAATTAAGATCTACTCTATTATTGTAGTCCATACCTTTAGTGAAGCTTCCTTTCTGGCCAAACTCATGTTTTAAATCATCATACTGGGTTCCCTGCTCTTAATTCACAATATAAATGGCTAAAAGCCCCCAACAGTAGCCATGCCACCACTTCAACATTAGACATCCTTGAAATTTCTTCTGACAGACTAATTAGTCTGCTACCCATAATCTCAGGCAAAGTCTCTGGACACAAGCAAAATGCACCCAAACTTTCCTCCAAGCCATAACACATATCATCTGGACTTCAATAGCCAATACAATCATTCTTCATAATACAAACTTCTCAGGTCTTTACTGTCAGGATTTCTACCAGCCTTCTGGTCTTCTGAGCTCTGACCAGAATCTCCCATACAGAACAGCCTGAGGCATGTCAGCTCTATTTTGTCAGTCAGGATCTCCAAACCTTTTAAAATTCTTCCCAAGGCCATTCCCTGAGACTCCTGAACCACAATGGTCAGGTATAGTCACAACAATGATCCTACTGCTGGCGCCAAATTCTTACCTTTCTTGTTTCAGGGGCAAAATACCCAACACTCAAAATTAAAGGAGGGAAAGTTTATTTAGCTCACACTTTGTAGATGTTTTAGTCTATAATCAGTTGGCTGTATAGCATGGTGGTGTGACAGAGGGGCAACAGTTTGTGGTGCTGGATGATACTAAAAGCAACAAGAAAGGAGGGGAGAGCAAGCATCTTTCCAGCCCTTATATTGTGTGCGGGCTACCTGGCCTAGCGCTGATATAGCACTTACACCCCCAACCCCAGCACTAGACCATGACCCAGTCACAAACTCTGGATTCAGCCATCTCCAAAAATCCCACCCCCATGATTGCATGAGGCCTTGGGGGAGGATAAATTGTTACAGAGTGCATAGTATAAAATTTATCATCTTAACCATTTTTAATTATACAGTTCAGTGGCATTAAAAACATTCATCTGAATGCACAACCATCACTATCTTCCATCCCCCAAATTCTTCATCTTGCAGAACTGAAAGTCTGCAACTCATTAAACACCAATCCCTCAGTGCTTCCTTCCCCAGACTCTGACAATCACCACTCTATTGCCCATTCTATGATCTTGACTATTCTGTGTGCTTCAGGTAATTGGGATCACACAACATTTGTGCATTCCATCACATAGCATGATATACTCAGGTTCATCCATGTCTGGATCTGTGCAGTAATATCCTTCCTTTTTAAAGATAAGTAATATTCCTTTTTATGCATAAACTATATTTTGTTTATCTACTAGATGGATGCAGATGATGCTTCCATACCTTGTCTGTTGTGAACAGAGCTGTTGTAACCATAAGTGTACAAGTACATCTTCCAAAACCTGCTTTGAACTCTTCTAGGTCTTCACTCAAAAGTCGAGTTGCTAAACAGACAGCAGTAATTATTTCATCTTGTGAAGAGCTGCCAGCTTGTTTTCCCAGGAAATGCACCATGCATAGCAGCTCCAATTCTTCCACATCTTCACCAGTATCTGTTGTTTCCAGTTTTTCTTTTGATACAGCACCAGTCCCAGTGGGTATGAGAGATGATATATCCTTGTAAGTTTGATTTATGTTCTCCTAGTATTTAGGGATGTTGAGTAGCTGTCATGGTATGGCTATACCTCACCTTTCTATGTATTTATTGGCCATTTTTAAATCTTCTTTGGAAAAATATCTGTAGCAAGTCCTTTGACTATTTTTAAATGGGTTTGTTTGTTTTGCTTCATTTTGTGTTACGAATTCTTTATTATCAGATAAATGATTTGTGGATTTTTCCCCATTCTGTCAAGTGCCATTTTACTCTGGTGCTATTCTCTTTAGATACAGAATTTTCTTATTTTCACAAAGATAAAATCTGTTCTGTTGTGGCCTGTACTTTCTCTTTATCTTTTTAATCATCCTTTTTCTGCTTCAGTTTTTACTGTAATATCCAAGTTTTTTAGGCCCTAAGTTCTGTCCCAGGAAGACTTAAACACATTCAAACAATGATAACTTTTTTTCCTGGTATAGGGAATTGAACCCAGAATTTTTTTTTTTTTTTGTCTTTTTGAGACAGGGTCTCCTTATGCAGTTCAGGCTGGCCTTGAGCTCACTTTCGTAGCCCAGGCTGGTCTCAAACTCACACCGATCCTCCTGCCTCAGCCTCCCCGAGTGCTGGGATTACAGGCATGCACCACCACGCCCGGCAAACCCAGAATTTTCATACTGAACTACATCCTCACCCACCTTTTATTTTTTTATTTTTTGTAACAGTCTTGTTAAGTTGCTCAGTCTGGCCTTGAACTTACAATCTTCCTGCCTCAGTTTCCCAGAATGCTGGGATAGAGGCATGTACAACCATATCTTTCTTTGAAAAAGAGTCTTGAATTTTTTTTTCCTCCATAGCTGAAGAATGCAACTAGGGCCACATGCAGACAAGTGTTCTACTACTGAACTACGACCCCAGCATAAGAAGCTTGAACCTTGAGCTCCAACCTCCTCACAAGACTCCATGCCAGCATGGCCAGATGCCTATCCTGAGCATCTCAAAAACCCAGAAACACTGAACACTGAAATCCTCTTTCCCCCAAGCCTAGTTGTGGAGGCATGCCCATAGATGCTGTGTTCAAGCACCTGCTCTCCCTCACCCACTCTAACCCCTGTTCATTCAACCTCCTTAGCATCTTTCTTACACTGTCATATGGTTCCACCTTATCACCCCTACCTTGATTGGCACCAGTATCTTGCCTCATGATGACTGCCAGGCCAGTTCCTTTCTCTAAACACATTCATTCCATACTCTTTACACAGCTGCCCCAATGATATTTTTATCCACTATCATCACTTCCTGGGGAAAAATCACTCAGTGGCTTCCTGCTGCCTCAAGATCAAGGCAAACCTTCCCAGGCCTCACAGTGCCAACCTCTGTAACCATACCCTTCTAACAAGGCTCTAGGTTCTTCCTCCCCAGCCTTGCCAACTGCTGCTCTCTCTATACAGAAACCTATTCTCTCTTCTGCTCAGCTTCATGTCCCAACGTGGTTTTGTCTGTCCCTGTCCCTCTCACTGTTATTCATTAGAGATCATCTTCCTTGCCTCTGGGCCCAACCCAGGGAGACCCTTTGGCATTTGGACCATATAATAGAACATTAGCCTATTATCATTTTTCTTATAAATATATCTTCAACCTGTTCCGGAGAGCTGTGTTGTATGGAACTGCGGGGTGTCTTCAGCTACCTGGGCCAGGCAGGTAGTGGGCAGGGCCTATGTAGGAATGTTTGTGGGCCTCATGGAGACTCCCTTCTGGACCTGCTGCAGGTTCCACACCCTAGGGGATGTACTATCTTCCAGAGGCCTCCAGGAGTATCTCTTCCCTTGTCCATAGGCACCTGTGAGCCCATCCTTTTTTCCTGCCAAGGTCCTCTCTTCCTGCCCTCTTGGTTCCCAGGAAACATTGAGAGTGTTCCATCAGCCACTCCAGGTAGAGCCACACAGTGACAGCTGCATATTCTCTGGCCCCCACCACTGAAGCAGGCCTGGCTCACCTCAAGTTTCCTAGGCCACAGTCAGCACGGCCACCGTTCACTTGCTTTCTGAGCCCAGTGAGGACCACTTCTCCATGCCTCTGACACCTCAGAGCTCTCTGGGATATCTATGAAGCCCCCTTGGCAGGTTCCCACAGACCCTCTACCAAGGGAAAGCAGCAGGATTCCCCACACAGTGCAGCAGCAGGTCTCTCCAAGGAAAACTTAGCCCATCCCTGCTCTCTCAGATGCCATTCCATATCTTCATGTGAGTGTGGGGTCTGAGTAACTGATCACATCTTCCTTGTTAACAATCAGCCCATCACAGACATGTGGCTTGGTACTCTGAAATGCTTGATCTTGGTTCTGTTGGTCTAAGTCAGGGCAGGGTGAGTCCACTCTAACCTCCTGTAACACTGACTTAGCTGTCTTTCCCCAGCCAGGCAAGGGCTTCTCAGACAGCAAGGCAGCAGGCCTTGGTCAGCTCTTTTCCAAACAGCAAATCAGTGGTGCCCATGGGAGGCAGCAAGGAGTGCTCTTCCATAAGGCCGTTGTTTCAGGTGTATATGGACAAGCGCCTATGAGTGTAACCTGTGAGTGGTGGCACATACCTCTCTGACTAGGAAGCACAGTGAACAAAACTGAAAGGAAACATGATGAGAGGGTCGGCCTCTGTTTTCCTCACCAATCCACCTATGGAGCTGGTGCAGTGATGGCACATGGTAGGAACTCAGGAACTGTCTGTGGGGTGCAGGAAAGCAGGAGGCTCCAAGGTTGTGACCTCCCACCCTATAGCACAGTGAGAAGGGTTAGAGTTCCTCTTCTATGTGCTGCAGGAATAGACTGTCCCTTCTGGGTGGGCTCTGTTCTAGAAGACAAGGCTTCGGGTCTGGGGTTCTCAGTCCTGGTGTAGTGTCTTTCCCAGCTGCCTGTGCCAGGCCTAGCCTGCCCTGGAATGCAGGTGGGCTCACCTAGAGGTGGGGGCAAGTGGGGCCATGGCCAAGGTTGTGCGAGGCGCTTGTGCTTACTGCCATGCCACAGCTGTTGCCAGATCACGCTGGAGTGAGGCTGGGGTCCAGACAGCCAGTGGCTTTGAGTGACTGACGCCGGCTCCTATGTCAGAGGGAAGGCATGCAGCCTGGGATCTCAGCCCTTGGCAGGGAGAGAGATGCTCCTGGACAAATGTCAGCTCTCACCCTGGGTCCATGGCATTGGCAGCTCCGCTGTCGGTGTGCCAGCAGCTCTTCCACTGTCAGTCTTGACAGCCACGAGACTGTGCCCATGAGGCTGGGAGGGGCAGGGAGACAGAGGCCCAAGCTCTCCACAAGGCAGGCAGCAAGGGGGCTGGGGCCAAGGCCAGGCTAGGCCTTGTTTATGACTGTGTCTCTAGTACCTACCCCACACGAGGCCTTAGAATGTTTGCAGAGGAAGCAGCCTAACTGACTCATGGATTCCCCTCTGCTGGCTCACCTGGATCCTCCTCTCTGCTTAAACTCACCCTGTCCTTTGAGGTCCCCTGCCCACTTCCTCAGCAGCAGCCCCATCCTCCACTGTGTTATTCTGGAAGAAG
This sequence comes from Myocastor coypus, assembly GCA_004027025.1. NCBI lineage: Eukaryota > Metazoa > Chordata > Mammalia > Rodentia > Myocastoridae > Myocastor > Myocastor coypus. The sequence continues at coordinate 133,971 of PVJA010000437.1, forward strand.
GCCAGACACAGAGCCATTTGAGATTCTCACCAAGATGAGAGACACATGTGGATTCACACACACACACACACACACACACACACACACACACACACACATACATGCATGCACAGACACAGCACTCATAGTGAGAATCCCTGTTAGGGATGGTGTGGTGGTATGGACTAAGGGAGATGTCTGAAATCCCAGGAATTAATCTCAGGCCTCCTGTCTCAAAACCTCTTGGACTAGAGCCCTCAGGACATTGCCAGGAACAGAGGACTATCAGACAAGGGAGGGAAGGGGTTTTGTTTGGAAATGACATTCAAAGGCACCAGCTGCCAAACAGTATTTGGGGGACCCTAGAGAGACCATCGGGCCCAGTGAGAAGCACTGCCCTCTTTGGAGTGTCCTAAACAAACTGGCCCAAGCCAGGCTGAGCCCAGTATATGTAATGATCAGCCCGACAAGCATTTCCTCTCAGGCCAGCTCATGAAGCTGGCATCCTCAGGCAGCTGCCATGCCACCTGCTATTAGAGAGAAAAGCCTCATTGCCCCAGCCTTTGTGGCGAGACTAACTGGCTCAGGTTCCAGAAAGGCGTGTAAGGTCACAGCAGAACCCCTTCCCTGGATGTAGGATGACCAGTTGCAATATGTCTTGTCATTCTGCTTGCCCTACCCTATGCTTGCCTCTGACTTGGGTGTATGTTGGGATATTTGGGGTGACTAGCAAGGTGCTTAGCTTGCCTCTAAGATTTGTGTTTGGAGCCATCTCACGTTGGGGACCATCTGTCTACTACTTGCCCTCTCTGGGACACCCCTCCTTCCTGAATGGCCCAGACCAGGCTGCTTCTGTGTACAAGTCTGAGGGAATTGCTTTGGGTGGTGGAGGCTGGGGCAGGCTAACCCAAGAGGAAAGGCCAGTTTACCAGAGATAATTGGGCCTCTGTATCCTGTATCAATTCATCACATTTACAGCCCTCACTCCAGACAAGAGACAATAAGGAAATGACAAAAGCAATAAGGCCAATAAATAAAGGGTAATGGAGTAACAAGTATGTGTAGCTCATTCCTGAGCCCAGAGCCTGGAGCAGGGCCAAGATGTTCCTCCCTTTGCCTCTGTTTTGACTTCACCTACAGGCCCAATGAGACAGTTAAAACCAGTCAACAACACCCAGAGTGTGACCAACTGGATTCCAGATACTTGGTCCAAAAACCTTGATGTCATTCTCTCACAGCCCACATCCAATCCGGCAGGAAATCCTGTTGGCTCTACTCAAAGTACATTCTAGGTCCACCCTCTCCTCAGCACCTCTACTGCCAGCACACAGGCTAGCACCGTCCTCTCTCCCCTAGATTCCTGTGGTGGCCTCTTAACCTTCTTGCTCCTGGATTTTGTCAGCATGTCAGGCTGTGCCCGCCACAACAGTCCATCAGCTTACCCCACTGCCCTGCCCAGAAGCCTCAGAGAAAAAACTCAAGGTGTCACTCAGCCCTCTCTGATGCCCAGCTCCCCACCACCTGCCTGAACCCGATGGCCCTGTGTCTCCCTGTACTTTGGCCACGTGAGCTCTTTCCCAGTTCCTAGACAGGCTGACTACACCGAGCCTAGGGTCTCAGCATGGGCCAAGCCCTCTGCCTGGTATGCTCTTCACACAGGAGCAGCCAAACTCACTTTCTTCATGTTCCAAGTCTTCTCAAAGATGTCACTTCTGTCACGAGGTCAACTGTTATAGTTTAGGTGTGGCATGCCCCCAGAAGCTTCATGTGTTCAGAGACAGGCTTTGGAAGGTGCCTGGGTAATGAGAAGTTCTGCAGCTGACTGCACTGTTGGGAGGTGGGGCCTGGCTGGAGGTAGGATGCCAACGAGCCATCTGGAAGGGCGTATTCCGAGTCAGACTCTCCTGTCTCTGCTTCCTGACTGCTTTTCTGTTAGCTTCTCCCTTCTGCTGTGGTCCTCTGCCATGTCACTCTGCCTTGGAGCCAGCCAGCCACAGACTGGAAACGTGAGCCTAACAAATCTTCTCCTCCTTTAAGTTGTGGGTGTTGGGCATTTTGTCCTAGCAATGGGAAAGTAGCTTACCAGCCATGATCATCTTAACTTTTTCCCTTTGCTTTCATGTTTAAATCAGGTTTATGAGATATAATTTTTCGTTATTGTTGTCTTTTTGAGACAGGGTCTCATTATGTAGCTCAGGCTGGCCTTGAGCTCACTTTTGTAGCCCAGGCTGGTCTTGAACTCACACTGGTTCTCCAGCCTCAGCCTCCCAAGTGCTAGGATTATAGGCATGCCAAGCTCTATGAGATATAATTGATATACAATAATATTCTCCCTTCTAAATGCACAGTCTGAAGAGTTGTGACCAGATAACCACTACATTACTAAAGATACTGCACATTCCCATCGCACCAAATTCTCATCCCCCTCATAGTAAGGAGTCCTTTTCCCTACCCCAGCTCTTGGCACCCACCAATCTGTTTTCTGTTCCTATACACGTGCCTTTTCTGGAGAATCTTTATAAACAGAATAACACTGTACAGCCTTTTGCACCCCGCTGCTTTCAATGAGCCTAATGCACTTGGATCCATGCCGCTGCACGGGCCAGTGTGCCTCTCCTTCTTGTTGAGAAGTAGCCATCAGAGGATGCATCATATTTTGTTCTCCATCTAATAGCTGATGATTATTTGGGTTGTGTATAAATCTTTTGGCTAGGATGAATAAAGCTGCTATGAGTGTGTGTGTGTGTGTGTGTGTGTGTGTGTGTGTGAGTGTGCATGCATGCATGCGCGTGCTCGCACATGCGTGCACAGGTATTTTTATGGTCTTATATTTCCATCTTTTTGGTAAATATCTAGTAAAAGAATTTCAGAGGTATCTGAGTAGTATACATTTAAGTTTAATAGGAACTATTACAATGATCTCCAAAGTGTATGTTTATTTTCATTCAAAAATGAGACTTCTAGGGGCCTGGCGGGATGGCTCAGTGGTCTAAAGCGCCTGCTTGGGAAAGCTTGGGCGGCTTCAGGGACCGCGGTTCGATCCCCGGCACCACATGCTGTGCCAGCCCTGCCCTCGGGGCGGGCTGAGCCGGCCATAAAAATGAGTGAATAAACAAATAAAGGTTCTGAAACAAGAAATAAATAAATAAATAAATAAATAAATAAATAAATAAATGAGACTTCTCATTGTTCCATACCCATGCCAACATTTGCCATTGTCAGTCTTTGTACTTCTCCTTGTACTAAATTTGGCCATTAGAGTGGGAGTGTCTTATAATTTTAATCTGCATTTCTATGATAACTGATGATGCTGAACATCTTTTTATTCTTTAGTCATCCTTATAGCTAGAGCTCCACGCAAATGTTTATTTGCAGTACTGACATCATCATGTGAAGGAACAAGACACACTGGACATGTGATGACATTCCGCCACTAGGCCATGGATTTGATGTATGATCTGGAGACTCTGACTTCACTGTGTTAGTCTGCGCCTCCTCCTCTGTGAAACAGGGATAAGAATACGATTTTGCTAAGGTCATATGAGCACTGTGTAAGTAAGCTGAGAACTTAGAATAGTGCTGGTATGTAGTAAGCACGTATGACACATCCAAGATGATGGTGACAATGATGCTGATGGCCTCTAAGGACCTGTATCTGTCACCTCCTCTTTCCCTTCAAAGTCCATTTCAGTCTACACATGATCACATGGTGCGGGGATCTGAACAATCTCTGGTTCTCATCTCCACAGCAGCACCCACCCAGTTGTTATGTTGTCAACCAACACACCCTTATGGATTTCTTCTCCATCCCAGGGGTACCCCAGCAGCCACCTGTCATGGGACACCAGAGTTACACACACAAGGCAGCAGGAAGTAGTCTAGGGCTCAGCTTCCTGACTACCAGTGGAAGGGCCCATGAACAACTGGAAGGACTGGGGAAGATGAAGAAGGCCGAAGAGTTAGGAAAACAGGAGATACCAGGAAAGACCAGGAGAAATGAGGGGCCAGGAGACCCACCCACTGGCCTGCAGCAGCACCCCATGCTCTTCCTCACACCCCAGTACTTCTTCCCAGGCAGCCCCCATGGCTCTGCAGGGACCAGGCTGCCATCGCTCCACCCTCAGGTTCCTGAATTCTGCAGGAAAGCCGGACCCCCAAAGGAAGTGACTGAATCCCTGCCCCCACAAGGGGGCAGTGGGATGGGGAAGTGGGCAGGAGGGCTGGGAATCGGCACTCACAGCTGGGGCTGGTGCCAGGGTGCTGAGGAAGTGAGGAGGAGGTGATGAGAGCAGGGTGTGGCAGCTGAGCAGGGCCCAGGTCATCCACAGGGCAGCCTAGGGAAGAGGCTGGTGCCACTGGGCTGGGCAGCTGAGCAGCTCAAGGCTGTGGAGCTGAGGGGCTTTGGGGCCAAGGTCCCACAAGTTCTGGAAGACCAGATCAGAGAGATACAGAAGCCCCAAGGGCAGGGGTGAGGGCAAGGAAGAGGAGAGGGCAGGAGAGAAGCTAGGTCAGGGAGACGAGGCGCTGCCCTTCTCACCCTGCCACCCTTCATTTCCACTAAACATGCTCTTCACACTCATTGTCACCTCCTTGATTGTGGGCAGCTCTGCCCAGCCTGCCTAGCCCCCAGCGCCTGCCCTCCAGAACTCTCTTGGCACCCTGGCCTCTTCTTCGCTGGGCCAGATACCACCTCATGCTGCCCTCACCACCAACTGCCTCCAGGCCCCTGACACAGGGCCAGTTCCTCTGCTCCTGAACCCCCACTGAGGACTGCTGAGATCTACATAGGACAGAACCATGAGGTCACATGTCTGGCTTGACCACCTCTTGACCAAGCACCCTCTCTCTCCTGTGGAGACCGTGATGTTTGAAGGGTGTGTGCTGAGCAGCAGGGCCAATGCCCAGCCAGCAGGGCTGACATCAGCAGCCACCCACAGTGAGTGACAGGAGGCTGCCTCCCTCCCTCACTCACTAAGGCCAGCCCACAAGGGGACCAGTCAGGAGATGGGGGCATCTGCTCCTCTGTGGAGCAAATATGTTTTGAGCATCTTCCAGATTCTGGAGCTATCATGAGTTAAAACAGGCAAGGCCCCTATCTGCATGCAGCTCCCATTCAAGTCAGGGAGACAAGCATTAAACACAGCCTCCATGTACAGGGCCTGCTCCAGTTATAAAGCTGGCATGAAGAAGCACAAAGGGCAACATGAATGTCTGGGACAGGGTCAGGGAAGATTTGTGTGGAAGATGTGATGTGGAGTTGACTTGAGGGGGGCACTTCTAGGCACAGGTGAGAGCAGATGCAGAGATCCTGAGGTGAGAGGCCTGCGGTCCACTCCTGAAGGGACAACCCATGAGGAGAGACTTAGAGAGCCAGAGAGATTCTGACCTGGCATGATCCAGAGGCACATGGTGCTGCTGGAGAGGTCACTGTTGCATATACTTTTCATTAGTTGCAGCAAGAGGTGCAATGGCTTATCAAGTTCGTACTTTAGAAAAAGCCTATCACCTGCTCTGAAGGAAAGGTTTGGGGAGACAAGAAAGAGCAAGGGAAACCAGTCAAGTTGCCTCTCTAGGCAGAGATGATGGTGGCTTGGCCCAGGATGGAGATGGCAGGAAGTCAGAGAAATGGGAACTACTTTCTTGTAGGGATCCATTGGTCACTCAGTGTGATCCATTGTACCCAGGGAGAAACAATAACAAGACCGAGGAAAAGACAGACAAGAAGACAAGAGCTGGATCAGGTGTTGGCCCATCTGCCTGTTTAGTGAGACAATCCCCAGCACCAGAGTATGGATGTTTATTTATACCTTTGCAAAGCTAGGAGCATGTGACACAAGGTTGCCTAGTGACTAATAGCTGACTTTAACCAGTCAAGATGTTAGCTCCCAACACTTTGTGTTCCAGGGGTAAGGCACAATCTCAGTACTGCATGGTCTCACAGCAATGACCTCAAGCAGTGCCCAAGTCAGCCTCAGCCACAAGGCAGACGCCTGCTGCAATCCTCAGGCACCATGCTACCCTCCACTGTTGAGACACCTGGTTTGAGAAGGTCCCCAGCCCAGAGCCTTTACTGTAGCCACCAGATTCCAGTCCAACAGGCCTCCTTCATTTTGGACCCAAGCAGCAGCAGTTGGGCAGTGCTTTCTTCCCTTCCCATGATTCGGGGTTCCTTAATGAGTGGAAGCTGCCATACTCACTCCAGGGGTCCCCAGCTCTGCATGTGGGGATCTCACAGACAGGGACTTTGAATCTAGTCTCAGAGCAGTTCATTGAATGGGCAAAACAAGGCTACTCACTTGTCTTATAATTGCATAACTAAGGAAAAGCCATCTAAGTAGCTCCTCATTCTGTTATCTCTTGTTTAAACTGTCTCCATTACCTGTGGATGCAAGAGTGAGCTGAGCCAGAATGTAAGTCCTCCTGGCTGGTTCCCAGAATGCTGAGGGCTCCTTGGAGTCAAACCTTCAATATAGCCTGTCCCTACCTCCACACAGGCTTTGGCCTGAGTACCATCAGGCAGGAAGAAGGAGCGCTTCCAGGTGGAAATATTCCAAATGCATCCTCGGCAGTCACCTTGTCACCACATTGTTCTAAGCACTAAGCAAAAAAACTTTCTCATAAATTATCTTTGTCTTTGGCTGTTCACACACAAAGGTCACATAGTTGTCTGCCTTTGATAGCACACACATAGTTGGGGAAATAGCTTCAGAGGTTCCCACAACTGGAATTTCCAAAGGAATTCAGACCAAGAAAGGGGAGATGAGGTCATGATGAAGAGGGGATGAGAGGCAGAAAAGACCCTGAGAGCTACAGAAGGCATATTGATATAAGCCATCTTATTCCTATTTATCCTCCTCCCAACACTAAGCTACATTTTTTTTCAGTGGTCCCTCCACCACTGCATTTAAGTGAATAGACAATGAAAACAACACATGCATGTCAAATCTTGGTTTCTCTCTCTCTCTTTTTTTTTTTTTTTTGTGGGACCGGATTTTGAACTCATGACCTTGCACTTGCTAGGCAGGCACTTATGCCACTGAGCTATCTCCCCAGCCCCCACAAATCTTGGTTTGTAGGGCCAGGCGTGGTGGTGCATGCCTGTCATCCCAGCACTTGGGAGGCTGAGGCAGGAGGATCAGTGTGAGTTGAAGACCAGCCTGGGCTACAGAGGTGAGCTTAAGGCCAGCCTGAACTGCATAGCAAGACCCTGTCTCCAAAAGACAAAAAAATATATATATATATATTGGTTTCTAAGTGCCACTCAACATTCTTTGGTAAAATGGTTAATGCAGAGCTAGAGCAGAGAAAATACCATATGAGCCTGGAACATCCTGTTGTACCATAAAGTGTTCAAGGACTGGTGGAGATGTGTCAAAAGACACTAAAGCCTGCATGAATGGACTGACTAGTAAAGTCAGAAAAAATAACAGTAGAAAATCATCAGTGTTTGAAAACTAATGGGTATTGGGCCCGGCGGGATGGCTCAGTGGTCTAAAGCGCCTGCTTGGGAAAGCTTGGGCGGATTCAGGGACCACGGTTCAATCCCCGGCACCATATGCTGTGCCAGCCCTGCCCTTGGGCGAGCTGAGCCGGCCATAAAAATGAGTGAATAAACAAATAAAGGTTCTGAAACAAGAAAAAATAAATAAAAAAAAAAAAAGAAAACTAATGGGTATTAATCACCAAGGGAAAACAGTAACTCTACAGTGTGGGACTTGACAGACACCACTGAAACCAAGTAATCAAAGGTAACACTGCTAGGGATGAAGAAATATCAGTCTGCCTTCTGATGGCATACATGCCTTGCACTGATCTCACCCAAACGGCATAGCCTGCAACTGTAATGAAGAGATGCTAAGCAGCACCTAGTAGCCTCATTCTCTAAAATAACAACCTTCCATTCCTCAAACACTGTCAAGTTCAAGAAACAAAGAATGGCTAGCAAAGGGCCAGACTGAAGGCTAACAGTGTCTGACAAATACAACAGGTGTTCCAGGGACCAGAGGGAAAAAAGACACAAAGAAAACAAGACAGACAACTAAATGCGAATATGGACTATGGGGTGGGAAACAGTATTAGATCAATGCCAGATTTTCTGATCTTAAAAATCATACTATGTTTCTGTAGGAGGATATCTTTGTCTTTACCAATAAACGATAGAGTATTTAAGAATAAAAAATATATAATATACAACTATATTAGGAAAAGTCCCAAAGGCCACAGAGATGGAAATGCAAGGGACACACTTAACCCTGAGAAAATTGGTTTTTCTCAAGAAAAAAACTGTGTGCACATGTATATATTTGTACACATACTCTGCTTAGCATATGTGTAACACAGAGCATATTAAATACATGCATGTATTTGAGGAAGGAAGAGAAGATAAGGTCAATGAGAAAGATAAGAATAATAGGTGAACTGACATAGAAAAGTGTATGAGAATTTCCTGCAACTTTTCTGGAAGTCTGACACTCCATTAAAATAAAATTTATGAAAATACTAATAGTAACAGTGTATGGTGCTTACTATATCAAGTACAGGTCCAAAGCCTTACACTTCTGTGTGTGTGTGTGTGTGTGTGTGTGTGTGTGGTACCAGAGATTGAACTCAGGACCTTGTGCTTGGCAGGGAAGCACATATTCCACTGAGCTACCTCCCCGGCCCCACATTTTAACTCAGTCAGAATTTACAACAATTCTGCTATGTTAAGGTAGATGGCAATATCTGTCATCTATGTCAACCTATTTGTTTCCCAGATGGGAAAATCAGGTGCACAGCAGCTAAGCTGTTTGTTCAGGCTTCCCTACTCAGCAAGGTGGCAGAGCTAGGATTTGAACTGAGGTCGAGGTATCTGTTATCAAAATCTGTGTCTTAGCCAGAACACTGTGTTGCCTCATGAGCTGTGCAGAAGTTGAGGGTAAAACCTAAGGACAGAAGCAACAGAGAAAGATAAACACTCATGTAACACTCATGCACTCACACAGACAAATGCATGCACACACACTTGGGCTGCCTGGTATAGAATGGCTGCAGCCTGCAAATCAAAATAAAAGGAAAAGGGTCTCAACAGACCTTGAGCCTGGAGAACTTTCTTTGGCTTTTGGCTCCGGCTTATTTGGTTTCCTTCTTCCTTCCCCAGAGTTTGAAGTTTCTGGGTTTTTTTTTTTTTTTTTTCCCAGCCCTCCCCTACCTATGTCTATGGTCATAAAGCCAGATAAAACGGGGTATTTTGCCTTTGGTGAACAATGCCTTGGGCTCTGGAGAAGTGTGGGTCTGTGCAGGGCATAGAGCTAGCCCACAAGCCAAGCTATGGATGGAACACAGATGGCCATGAGGACCCGGGGACTGGCCCTACAGCACACTTGTGAGAAGAAACACCAGGTGTGCCAGCCCAGCAGCTGCCATCACTGTAGCAGTGGGCTTAGGGTGGCCACAGGTAGCCTTCTTCATTGGTACTCTGTCAGAAATCCCTGGAGACCGTGCTCCCCACCTCACCTCATGGAACTAAGTCTCAAAAACCAAGGCAATGTCAGGGGCAAAGCCTGGTGCACTGAGTTGATGTGGTCTGGCAGAGAAACAGGGTGAGGGGAAGATGCTGACGTCTGAATTCAGAAGTGGAGTGGACCCCCAACACCACCCTCCCTGCTGAAGGACCTGTCACAAGGTGGCTACAGCTCACACCCGCTTATCAGTGCTGGGGTGTGGAGAGGGTGTCTTGGACAGGAGATAGGGCCAGGACAGGGCTGTCCACACCGGCTCTGCTCTGGCTCTGCTCTGCATCCCTCATTCACACCTCCTCAGAGGCCCTCGGCCACTCCACCCCTGCAGCCTGTGCCCACACTGCTACACCTCCCCTGCAAGCTCCCTTTCTCCAAGGAAGGCACTTCCTTCTACAAACAGCACACCAAGTGGGCCCTCACAGACCGTCTAGGCTAGCCCCTCACTTAACAGGCAGGGAAACTGAGGAGAAAATGGGTGCCACTTAGCTAAAACCATGTCAAAGGACATGTAAGAGCTAGAGCCAGAAGATAGTCCCTGAGGCACACATAGAGCATATAAATATCTGCATCTCAGCCTGGGAACAAGAAGAGGCTCCAAAGGCTCCCCTGATGTATACCTCTGAGGCACATCAGTCCATTAAGATTTCAGCCTCATGCAGGGAGGGCACACTGTGTCAGGTTATCCTGGGCTCTGCTCTGCTGGGATAAGAACCCCCAAGCCACTGCTCTTTCATCTCTGCCCCAGGCCAGGTCTCGATCACCTGTCTCTGTGACATGGTGAGCAAAGGGCTCAAGCATCTCCCAGAAGCACTAGGGAGGGTGGGGCAGTGGGCACAGACATAACTACCTCTAGGAAGTCAGCAGGGCACAGCAGGGTAAGATGAGCAAATGCCTAAGTGACTTACTTGTAAATTAAGAAGAACTGAACTTCCTTCAGAGACTAAGGATAAATACTAGACTGGGAGCTGGAAAACGTTCTTACATCCCTGGAGCTGAAATGTCTTCATATATGAAATGGAACGAGTAGCACCTATGCTGATGGTGCACTGGACACACTCTGCTAGGAAAGTACTCTGTAAAGTCCTAATACAGCTAAACAGTTGGGGTGATACGTTCCATGGAGACTTAAGATGTGGGAAGAGACTGAACTGACCCCAGCTAGTCCACTGCTAACACCACCCTGAGGTCAGAATCTGTCCTCCACTCTCTTGGCACAGCACAACCTTCACATCACTTGGTTCTTGTTCTCCAGACACACAGTAACTGGCTACCACTAAGAGTTCACCAAACTACATTATGTTGTCTGACCAATCCTCACATAGCCTGCAGGCCATTCTCAACCTGGGCATGAGACTCCAGTCAGACGTTGAAGCTGGCCAAGGCTAACCCACCGGAGAATGAGAAGACAGAAAGGCAGCATCCCCCACCCAGCAGAGCTCAGCGCTAGCCCACTTGTCCTGTGCCATGCCCTGTCCACCTCCCTGTCCAGAGACTCACAGGGGAACTACTGTGGAGACCAGTTCTGTACTGCAATTAATGTCAAGTTGTCCTTCTTTTTAAAGAAACAAATAAACTTAACTGAAATTATCAGAGCATATTATCACTAGAAACTTGTTAGGTGAACGGGTGATGTGTGTTGGCAATAAAATCATTTTTTTTTTCCTACCAAAGAGATCTTCCTTGGCTCTGTCTCATTCAGTGTTTTTAACACATTGAAACCCTGTTTATTCAATCTGCAGTCTCAAAGCTGGGAGGCATAGCTAACATGTCAGATGGCCAAATCAGAACTGTCAAGAATGAGAACTTGTTTGAAGATGGGTTGAAACTATAAGAGGAAATCTTAACAGTTGGGCATATGTAAAATCCCACATTTGTATTCCAAAAACTGACTATATACATGCATTATTGGAAATTGATCATGAGAGAAAAACCTGCGACAGCTGGAATGAGCTTCACATGAAGCAATAGCACAGAGAAGGGTGAGTGTCCCCAACAGAGGCCAGTCTCCACCTCAGTCCAGCAGCCCTGTCACCTGTCCTGAGTGCTTTGCCTTGCTGTGACTGCTGCATCATGAGGGTATGGAGCATGACAGAGAAGGGTCTGGGACCCACCAGCACTTGAATGAGAAATGAGCCACCCCTGTATCTTCATGAGTTTTATGGCAAAAGGCAGGCACCAACCTTTGATGGAGAGGAGTCCTGTGCTACTGATGGAGGAGTGACACAGAAAACTGCTGCTTAACTTTATCAAGTGCCACTGTCTTTTCTCATTGCCAAGACAAAATATCTGATATGCAAAGTTAAAGGAGGAAAGGTTTATTTGGCGCAGTTTGTGAAGGCTTCAATTCACAGCTGGCTGGCTCCAAGGCAGGACGGCAAGGCAGAGGGGCTTGCCACAGGAGAAAGAGCCTGAGGTGGGCAGAAGGCAGGAGGGAGCAAAGCTGCAGCAGTCTATCTCGAGCTTTTATCTCCTCCAGGCTACACCCGCATTGGGTGGTGCCCCTCCGTCCCACACACTCAGGCTGCACCTTCCCATTATCCACTCCCGAACCCCTGCCTAGTGAGTAACCACACTCCCTACATGCAGCCACCTCTGAGAAGCCCCTCCTACGATGATATGAGGCTCTGGAGGGACATCTAGACACAAGCCATATGGCTATTACTAAGAAATCTGGGTGCCTGGGGCCCAAAGGGATGGGACAAAGTTTTCCTATAGAGCTATCCAGCAGCTCAAAAACCCCTGTCTGACAGAGAAGACCCTTCCAAGAACTTTCAGGAAAGAATGGAGGCAGAGTAGGGAACATTCTGGTGTGAAACCCTGGTTGTATACTAGAATCATCCATCAGCTTTCTTGTTTAAGAGTCTAGCCTCAGATCAGATCTACCGAATCAGTGCCTCATGATTATGGCTGGAGTCTATATCCCCAGGTGCTCTTCTAGATTGAGACAAAATATAAATCTTGTTTAAAACCTGAATTTTAAAAATGCTTTATTAGTGCATGTTTGTAATAATGATTATAGTCACCACAGAGAGTTGGTGCATGTACACACATCTGTTTTTCATGCCCCAGCCCTCTTCGCCCTTCCCCTCCACTCCATCCCTTGGTCCTCTTCTTTTATTTTGCTCTTTATTTACATTTCAGGTTTCTCATATAACAGAAACCATGTAATATCCAAGTTTGTGCATCTGATCTATTTCAATTAAATCTCAATTTTAAAAAATGTTTTAAGTGGTGTTTTGGAACACCTTGGCAAATTTTAATAGAAATTGCTTTTTAACAAATTACTTTTTTTTTTTTTTTTTTGTCTTTTTGAGACAGGGTCTCGCCAAGCAGTTGAGGCTGGCCTTGACCTCACTTTTGTAGCCCACGCTGGTCTCAAACTCACACCAATCCTCCTGCCTCAGCCTAAGTGCTGGGATTACAGGCGTACGCCACCACGCCCGGCCCTAACAAATTACTTTTAAATGGCCAAGAAAAAAGAAGAAAGCAAATAGAACAAAAGAAATTATCAGGGCCTGGCAGAATGGCTCAGTGGTCTAAAGCACCTGCTTAGGAAAGCTTAGGTGGCTGCAGGGACCACAGTTCAGTCCCAGGCTGAGCCAGCCATAAAAAATAAATAAACAAATTTCTGAAACAAGAAAATAAAATAAAATTCTTAAAAAAGAGAGAGATCTCTACTAATTTAAAAAAAAAAAAAAAGAAGAAGAAAATATTGGGTGGAGGGGGAACGGGGTGGTAAAAGCTACTGGGCTATTATAGCGTGAACCAAACATGAGGTCCTCTCATGGATGGGAATAACCTCTGTTCCTCCACCTGGGTCAAGAGCCTGCAGCCTGGCATCCAAGATCCATGTGCTTCATAGATTAAGAGCTGCCATTCTATGCTGAGGCACTGACACAGCTAAGGCTGCATCTTCTGGTGTGACATTAGCCCACAATGACCCCTAGAGGCACATTGTGTACTCTGAGGCAGACCAGCCTCCCATCCACATTGTCAAGTGCAGGACCTCAAGATGGCCCACCCACCGCATTGCGCTGCCCAAAATTACATGGGACCCACATCGAAGTGCATTTCTTAGGCAGAAGTGATAGCCCGTGCCATGTAGTCTCAACACCCAACAGGCCATAGCAGGAATGTCACAAGTTCAAATTCCACTTGGGCAACTCAGTAAGATCTTATCTCAAAATGAAAAACAGAGTTGAAAATGTTAACTCAGTACACAGACCCCCAAGTACAACCTCCAGTATTAAAAAAAAAAAAAAAAAAAAAAAAGCAATTCCTCGTGCTTGGTCCACTCCAATAGCCTGAAGGTTAGATCTCAAAGGTGGGTCTAAAATAGCAAAAGAAGACTGGGCATGGTGGCACATGCCTGTAATCCCAGCACTTGGGAGGCTGAGGCAGGAGGATCTGTGTGAATTTGAGACCAGTCTGGGCTATAAAGGTGAGCTTAAGGCCAGCCTGAACTTCATAGCGAGACCCTGTCTCAAAAAGAAAAAAAAAAAAATTAAAAATTAGAAATAGCAAAAGAGGGCCAGATAGCGCAGTGGAATAAAGTACCTACTTAGACAGAGCACAGCGGCTGGGGTTCCATCCCCAGCATGCCATGGCAGCCCCACTGCTAGGGCGCACTGAGACTGCAATTGAGATTGGGCATCGTGGGACTTGCCTATAATGCCAGCACTTGTGAGGCTGAAAACAGGAGAATCACTACAAGTCCAATCTATGTAGTGAGATCCTGTAGACTCTGTATTAAGTAAAAAATAATAATTAACTAATTAACTAATTAACAAAAACAGTAAAAGAGCCACTACATCCCTGATAGACAACCCCAGATGATGACACTGAGGAAAGCAGGCCAGTTGGAGGCCAGCCCTGACCAGCTCATCCAGCGGGACCTGGATGGCATGTATAGGTGCACTTCAGGACCACGCAGGAAGGGCACATAGCCAGGAAAGAAGGGTTGAGCAGGCACAGAAGGCAGGTGTCAGAGCAGAGAAAGGTGGGGGCTGCTGCCGATGGGAAGTCCGTGATCCACTCGAGGAAAGGCCAGGGGACACAGCAACACACAGCTCACTTCCTGCAAAGGCTGCAAGCTATAGCTTGCTCTGCAGGATGCCATTCCCTCTGGATTAGACTGCCTGTCCTGCTGGGCTCTAATCAAGGCCTAAAGGAAGAATGCAAGTCTTTTGTTGTTCCAAGGTTCCAGGGGGAAGTATTTGCAGGGATCTAGGGGTTAATATACATATCTACCTAATCTCTGCCACCTATTTCAGATCCACTCTTGCTATAAACAAGTTTGACCAAACAGCTTCAATCCAAAAACCAAAGAGTTTATCTCAAAGGGGAGAAACATTAGGGAAGAGCCTTCACCACAGATGGCTTACTGCAGCAGAGCCACCCAGGTTGACAGCCTTTGCTCTTGCCAAAGTAAGTAGATGGTAAGAGCACACCAGCAAGACCTGGACTTCACTGGCCCTCATGGTCTGACGTGCTTCTCCATCAAAGGAATGGATTTACTGCTGAGAGGCAGAGATCCACTGCCACTGACAGCCACAATGGGGGGAATGAAGTGACCTGATACAGGGGAAAATCCTAAGCACCACACCATACTACAGAGAAAGTTTGCTTGAGGGGGACTTGTAATGAAAGTGTTCAGCTAATTGTTACAGACCAACAAAATACTGCATATAGTTAGCAGCAGTATCACAAAGCTTCTCTTCTGGAGGGTTAAGAATGTAAGTTTATAGACCAAAAATTCAAGAAAAAGAAGGGCTACAAGGATAGCCAACATTTTGACACTAGCCCTTCAAGGTCAGTGAGGACTCAGGACATCAGAGAACCTGTGCTGTAATATCCTTTAACTCAGTGGTTTCCCAAATTTTCTGTTCAAGCAGACTATGGGGCCACAGAGGAAAGAGACAGATGATGTATAGTGTGCCTAAGGAGAGTCACCTAGAGAGAAAACATTCTCTCAGGCTTTCACAGAGAGCAAACTGGTCAAGCAATGGCTGTGATTCATCCAGATGGCTGATACTTACAACAGTTCTACAAATCACTGTACACGGTTTCAAAGTAAATCCTGAGGGGATCTGACTGATCTTGGGAGATACAAGTTACATGTTTTGTTATGTAGGTCTTGCTTTAACTTGCCCTTTACCACCGAGCAGAAAAGTTTAACCACAAGGCATAAAACGTAAAGCTAAATTAGTATGCCGAGCTGTTATGGAATACTGGACTATGTATACAACTATTTTCTCTTAGTTCAATGAGAAATTTTTTGTAGCAGCAATGATTAGAAAAATTATGTCTACATCCTGTGCTCTGTATAACTACTACAAGGACAACAATATGCATTGTATGAATTACTGGGAATGTACTACTAATGTGTTTTTGAAAATGTCACATTGTTATTTCTTATTAAAAGAAAACAAAACAAAAAATGTATTAGCATAAAAAAATACTGTATATAAAAATAAGGCCATTTTGCATTACAACCCTTCACAGTGGCCAGGAATAAAATCCTAAGACACTTTAACTTACACATCTTCACCACACCAGAGGAAAGGCAAGAATGAGAAGAGCTCAGATGGTCACTTGTGGCGCTGGCACACAGGGCAGGGCATAGTGGCAGGGACAGCACCAGGCTGGCTGCAGATATGCACAGTGGGTACCTAGGACTCATCCCCTGAAGCTGCACCCACAGACTCCTAGAGAAAATTCAGGCCCCACCATCAACACTCCAGTGTGGACAAATGAACAGACTTTGGTCACAATGACATTCTCTCAATATCCATGAGAAGAACCAGCACAAGTTAATGGGGAACAGTGTGACAAAACAGACAGTTAATAATAAGACTATCATGTTCTACTTCCCAACTTGCCCTTTATACTCAAAAAAGAAGCCAGGTAAATCACTATCTTCTTACCGCTACCTTAAAGACTTGATATCTCTATGAGAGACTAACACAAAGACATCACCAGCAAATTCTCTCATGGTACCACTTGAAAAGCTAGCAGTGGCATGACAGATTTCAATAAGTCTGTCTCCCCAAGATGCTTTACTATCACTGTTACACTACCACATGAGAGAACTTGGGTAAAACCAACTCTAGAGATCTGCTTCAGAAAAATAGCTGCCTTTTCCCCCAGGATGCTAACAGCCCTTGCAGCACTATGGTCCCAGGCTCCCCCCTGCTCTATGCCATGCAGGTGGACCCGCAGCACAGAGGGAGCAAAGGCAGAGATGCTAGCCCCATACAATCATGAAGTCCCCGTGGAGCCAAACAGGGATACTCATAAATGATCCCCAAACTTTCATACATTTGCTTTGATTATTTCTTTCCAAGAGCTAACAAAGGTTCAAGTCTGAAGACTTTAGTTCATGTAGCCAACAAAAAAACAAATTCATCTTATAGATACCACAGAAGTAAAGCAGCAGGTACTTGAGCCTGCAACTGTCAGGGAAAATTTGAACTTATTTTCTTTCTTGCTTCTCTTAGCCTTATGTGCCCCCACACTTTGCAAGTAACTTCCTTGGAAAAGAAAACTCCACAGGCAAGACTCTGTGCTCTCTGAACCTCAATTTTCTCACAGGTAAAATGGGACTGGTCACTCACTACCACAGGGGGTCACTACAGGACAATACAAGTAAAGCGCTGAGTTTAGTGTGGAAAAACACAGTGAGCAGAAAACACAGCTGTTGGTGCTTCTGCAGGTTCATGAGAGAAGAAATAACTAAATTATACCATGTAGTGTGCTTAGGAGTGCTAATGGAAGATTTCTAAAAGCTAATCAGATCCTAGGGAAAGAAAACATCCAATATCAAGCTTTAAGAAGCTGACCAGATATATTGAAGACACTATGATTTGGAGGCATACAAGTAAATAGTGCTTTTCTTCATACTATTTGTCAAAAGGGACCTAAATACAGCACCATCTTGGTGACACAGTAATCTTAACTTGACACAAGGTCAGCTCTCTATCCGCAGACTAACTGCTTTCTTACTAACCAGTCCCCAAGCTAAAATAATAATAGCAAAATAAGTACGTCATTCATTGGTCAGAAGGAATTTTAGTCTCAAGTTTAGGATTCCATCATTTCTTTAAAGCAAGTCATGAAAACACATGAGATTGCAGAGGTCACGTCTGCTTCCTTATAGCGGACCAGCATTCATCTTCTGAGGTAACTAGGATAGCTTTTTTGTCTGGGTTTCAGACTGTTCCTTAGCTTTGAGTTCTTCTAGCTTCTTTTCATAGCAACTCAGGAAGTAATCATCTGGTTCAATCCCTGTGTTCTTCAAGTTTTCCATGACTTTTTCCAGCCTGTGCAGTGAATAGGCCCCCTCAATCTTTCTTGTGTTCAGGTACAGAGTAAACTTCTGGAAATCCAGGAGCTTACAGGTGTCCATCGCACAGATATTCCTGATATTGCTAGTTCTATCCAACCGAGGGAAAAATACCAGTCCTGACAACTTCTCGAGGTCCTGGAGGCTCACTTGGAATTCAGTCAGCTGAGGTTGGAAGCCAATGGCTTCATTGGGCACCACAAAGGCCCCCAGGGCCAATGGTTCAGTAGACTCTGGGCTTCTGCGAGCAAGGATCACCTTATAAAGGTGGGAAGGGACTGCTACATTGTCCTCACCAATCACCTAAAAACAAAGCAGCCATATTAGCCATGCTGATTTATGCAAGCAGTTCCCCAATGTTCCCTCAAAAGATTTATTAGAAATAATATCTTTCTATATTTCTAGAAATGCTCCTAGAAGCTACTTTACCATATACCAAGGAATTAAAATTCTGCTGCAAAAGATAATAACTAAAAACAAAGAGGGTGAAGATGAGTATCTAACAGGTCAATTTTGATCACATTTTAAAAAATAACACCACCCCAAAGAGCAAGAGTCACAGTCTCTGCTCTGTTTGTATGACAAAGGACAAAGGGTTGCCATGAGTCAGTCCTCGTTTTAATGGACAAGAAAAGTTGTCATTTTCTTTTCATCTCATAATCAGAATCTGTTTCTCTAAACATTGAAAGGTCAAAACCGTTAGCTTGGGTACTCCTCACTCTAGAAATGAAAACATGGCCTTGGTTTATAAAACTCACTAGGGATCAAAATAAACAGCTCTGAGAGAAGTCAGATGGCATAGCAACACTATCTCTGTTGTCACCTGGACTGTGGCTTGTTTTTTAAAATTAAGTAAGTGCAAGTGCTTTTGCTCACAGTCTTGCATACTTCTGGGCAATCAAACAGAACTTCTGAACATGCTGTCAAACTGAACACTCTGGAAAGGTATCCACACAATCAATAAACCACAGCCAGGGTCAGGCTGAGAAGATGACTAACTGCCTATAGAGGTTGCCTGGATTAATGAGATAACATGAAACCTTTTCAAATTCCCTTCAGTAGTAAGCCGGGCATGGTGGTGCATGCCTGTAATCCCAGCACTCGGGAGGCTGAGGCAGGAGGATCAATGCGAGCTCGAGACCAGCCTGGGCTACCAAAGTGAGCTCAAGGCCAGCCTCAATGCATAGAGAGACCCTGTCTCAAAAAATAAATAAATAAACAAATAAATAAATAAATAAATATAAATATAAATAAAAAATTCCTTTCAATAGCGAGCTAAAAGGCTTCAAACCCTTATCTGTTGTCCAAAAAAGAAAACCTGAACATCCATTTACTTAATGGTCCACAATAAAATGACATAACCCAACTAAACTATGCTCATGGCACCTGTGCCCCTCTCAGGTCCCTCCTAGTAAGAGCAGGTTTCCTTTCCTGGTCATACAGTCCTGAAAACTGCAGGATTCCCTGTTGGAAACCCAAAGAAGGCAGAGAAATGAGAACTACAAAGCAGATTCTTTCTCCTCAAACTCCTACCTATGTGGCATGGAGCCTCGGAACTCCATGGCCATCTGCTATCTCATGACAGCTACCACTGCCCTGACCAATGTGAGGCCAGAGGAAAGACCTATCCACGGGAAAGTTTTCTCTAACCAACTCTCTAAACTGACTGCTTTCATGCATGAGAAAGTTTATGAAACTAGACAAATTATAGGCACAAAATGCTCATTCCAAAAGTTATGCAAGCAACTAGAAACATAAACATACTCATCAAGTCAACATACACTCAAGGTGAACCATATAGCAATGCACAAGCAGCCCACAGATCCACCCACAGAAGCTAAGCCAACAGGGAAACTCAGAGGCCCTGGGCCTGGTCCTGCTGGAAATGCAGAAAGAAGTGTAATCTGCCTGCTCTTGAGGCTCTACCATCTATAGGAAGCTAACACCCACAGCTTCTCTGTAGGCAGACAACAGCTAGACCATCAATACACAGCACAGATAACAGCATTCCAGAGGCTCTGGGAAGGTGGGTACCAAAACTGAGACTACAGCAACAAAGAGTCACACTTCACAAGCCAGGGAGGCTGAACTAGGTTTCAAGGGTGCCAACTGGGGACCCAACAATTAAGTAAACTCTTGGCGCCACCTTGTGGGCATACCTCAGCACTGAAGCACAGCTCACATAGTAAAAAAACTTCCTTCCACACCATTCACTTGGGTAATTTCTCTCCTCCTGGACTCCTTACACTGCGGTTTTCTAGAGTAATTAACTGGTCATGCTCATTTGCTGCCAACAAGAGCTCCTAATTAAGATAATTAAATTCCAGCAAAAAATAAAAAGCTTGACATTTTAAGTTCCATAGCTTTACTGCACTGAAATGAACTATTTTAGGTAAGTTTGTTTGTTTTTGATGATGGGAAGTGAATCCAGGTCCTTGGCCATGCTAAGCACATGCTGTACTGCAGAGCTTTACTCCCAGTCCACGTCTACCTTGAGGAAATTTCACTGACACCAAAATTTCTACTAGGAACCGCAAAGTGCAGTCCTTTCAGACATGACCTTCTTAGGATAATTCAAAAAGTAAAATACTAGGGCCTGGAGGGATGGCTCAGTGGTCTAAAGCACCTGCTTGGGAAAGCTTGGGTGGCTTCAGGGACCACGGTTCAGTCCCCAGCACCACATGCTGCGCCAGACCTGAGCCAGCCATAAAAATGAGTGAATAAACAAACAAAGGTTCTGAAACAAGAAAAAAATAAATAAATAAAATTTTAAAAAAAGTAAAATACTATCACTAAAAATAAGCAGAAAAAAAAAAAACCTGAGCTACTATCTCTTTTACAATTCAGTCAGTTTTGTTCTCAGCAAACAAACATCTTTAAAATGTCCAAAGCAGGAACCAGCTCTGCTTGGAAATACAAACCTGAATGTCCATTTACTTAATGGTCCCCAATAAAATGACATAACCCAATTAAACTATGCTCATGGCACCTGTGCCCCTCCCAGATTCTTTTCTGAATTTAAGACTCAAAACGAAAATAAATAAATAAATACATACATACATACATACATAAACAGACAGACTTAAAACAAAACTCAACCTTAACATGTTTTAGGGCTATCTTCTTGGCAGAAAACTCAAGCTACTAATAATTTTTTCCACTTCTGAGAAAACAAAAGCCCTCTAGAAAATGTTCTTGGACACTCAGGGGCACTGAGCCAAAGGTTCCAGTGGGCTAAAAGTGCAGAAACGTCACTGGTCTCAAGCTGAAGTTCGGACCACCCACGTCTTGTTTCTTCATTCAGCAATCCTGAAGCAGCCTACTGGCAGAATTGATAGGACACAATGATAGATCAGCTAAGAAAAAGATTTCAAAATCTGAAAGACCAAGGTAAGAAGGTATTTTTGTGGTAGATGTCATTCAAAAGACAGGATGCCAACTGAAAAGGGAGGTTCTACAGCAGGATAATGGAAAAACATGGCATCAAGGAAGATTAAAACAGTGAAAGGTCAAAATGGTTTTCAGGAAGAGAAATCAAATTAGGCATAAATAATGCCCAAACAAATGCCTTCTTGGGCTTAACCTAAACAAATCCTTAGTATCAACAGATCGACAAAAACCCTTTCAGGTGAGATTTAGGAAGAAAAATACCTCACAAAGAATCTTTGCTGCTGTGGGATTACCCCAAAGCACCAAACTCCTCTGAAGACTAACAAAAATGGGAAAACCCTTGGGAGAACAAGAAAATACAATCTATGTAACAGGTCTAAGCTGGCACTCATTTGTGACCCGAAGTCAGTTTTCTCATATGCTGGTCTGAACTTGTTTTCTTCCATCTAAGAGACATAAATAATAATAACTTACTTCTGCCCCCACAACCAGAAGAGGATGGCAAGAAGCAATACCCAGGCTAAGCCCATCATTTTTAGCATCACATGTATGATTACTGTCCCATCAAATAACTATTAAGCAGCATCTTGAGAAAAAAAAAGTTTCCAGTAGAATAAGACAAATATAACTGGTGACATTCCCCCTAGGAAGACAAAAAAAGGAAATTCCAAAAATAAAACTGCTGGGGTACATCAAGAGACTAAGCTCTTCCACAGTTATGCTAATCAAGTGGGAGAAACCATGGGAGTTTGGTAAATCAGAAATCTGTTTTTGAGAAGGTAAGAGAGAACAAGAGGGAATCATCAGGTGAAGAAAGGTCACAAAGGAATGTTGCCACTCTCATGTCATCTGCAGCTCCAGCATGTGCTGGTGATGCTGCTCAAATCCTGGAAGCCACACAAACAGCATCTTCTCAACTGTGGTCTGCCCCCTGCTAGGCAGAGTAGGGGTCAGGAAATAACCAGCAGTTTCTTCTGCAACTAAGGCAGATATAGAAATAAGCTTTTCCTAAATATAAAACAAGAGACTTTAAAAAAAAAAATACTCCTCTATATCCATCACGTTATGCCTGAAGATTCCTGGGGGCAAGTTTCCAATTTCCTCCCCCTTGTAAAGGCAGTTGGTAGAAACATGAGCAGTGTTGCTAGAGAAGGAGGGTACCAACTAAGTACTTCTAACATCACCACTACCACCATGTCGTGACATCTGCAGTTCACTTTCTCATCAGGTCATTCCTAACGTTCATGCCATAATCTTCAGGTATGTTTCACTTGTCTGGAATTCATCTCTTCTTGAAACAGGCACATCAGAAAAAGCACACAGATGACCTCAGTTACAATAAAGGGGTGAGTCTGATTAGAGCTGTCAGACTACTCGCTTCTGATAAAGTCACTGCTACTCCTCTTCCCTCAGGCTCACATTCACTCAAGTCCTATGATGCTGAGATCCTCTCCCACATATTCTCAGAGACATTTCTGCCTGGCTGGAAGGAATCCTCCTGATGGCCCATTTTCTGCTATTTCTGCACGCTAGCAAATATTACTTGTACCTGCTCTCCACCCACACCATCATTTATTATCCGTTGGCCTTAAGCTTTTTTACAGCAAGATCACAAGAGTCTTTTTATTACAGACTTTTGAGAACCTGTAGAACAATACTATGAATGATTGGTGACTCTCTTCAAAGGCAGCAACAGCAAGGCCCATGTCTGGATCGCCCCCTTGATAACTACTAGCTATATTACTCAGACTTGACCCCTACTAGGCTGTTTCCTTGTCTGTGAAAGGGTTACAGCAGCCTGACTGAGACCACATATACCCAGCTACTGCCTGGTGCCCGTGGTCCCTACTCAATGCCAGTTCAAGTACTTCCCTTCCTCTGAAGGATGAACACAAACACAATTCACTGCCTGGATAGAAAACTGAAGACATGCTCATTTTCACTGGGTATGTTCTCCCAAAGTAAGGTTTAGAGTATAGCTGTAAACAAAAAATGGCTATGCAATAAAACAAAACCCTTTCCAAGCATAATTGCAAGGCATTCCGTTGGACACAGGAATTCATGATTCAAACTATTTGTTCCTTGAGAGGAACAAACTGATCTCGAGCTGTGCAATGCTATTACTGCTCTCCACATCAGAAAAGGGCATAATTTTATCTGCATGGTTTATAACAAAATACCTACTTTTAAAAGGCCCTGCTTGCTAGAGAACAGTCTGAATTTTCAGCTGAGCACTAAAAGTGTCTGTCACCAAGCAATGACCTTTCCTTCTGATCTTGTCTCCTCCCAATGTGAATACTCTAACTCAAGTTTCTCAGCATGTACACTATCTCTTCCCATCTCTTCTCCTTGTCTAAGCTTCCCTTTTTATCAAAATTCTTGACAAGCACAAATGGGGAACAGGAACAGCTCCTGAGAGAAAGGAGGGGTCCCCATGGGCTGCCCTCCTTAGCAAAATTCTCCCAAGTGTTATACATTAGTACTGTGTATGAAGAACATAGCAATGTCTTTACTGTACACATCTTAATCTTACATGTGAGTACATATACATATAAAATTTGGCAAAAATTTCAAGATAATTTTGTCAATTATGTAATAACAGACCATATACTTTGTTTTGTTAACAAATACATTAAAGAATTTTAGGTTTAAAATTCTATTAGAAGTAATAATAAACAAGCTATATTATATTTTTTTATTTTTTAATTTTATTTTATTTTCTTGTTTCAGAACTTTTGTTTATTTATTTTTATGGCCTGCCCTCAGGGCAGGGCTGGTGCAGCATGTGGTGCCAGGGATTGAACTGTGGTCCCTGCAGCCGCCCAAGCGTTCCTAAGCAGGCGCTTTAGACAACTGAGCCATCCTGCCAGGTGCCCTATATTTTTTATTTTAAAGAGAATAAAATATGTTAAAAGCAATACAAATGACACTTTCAAAACAAGATGACAAGAAATTAACAACAGTTGTTATATTGCATAATGCTATCTTCAAAGTAGTTATTCAGATTACCAGATATAAGCATGTAATATTTTTGTTTGGTTTTTTTTTTTTTTTTTTTTTTTTGTGGAACCAGGGATCAAACTCAGAACCTTGCACTTGCCAGGCAGGCACTTGTGCCCCTGAGCTAGTTCCTGGGCCCTAGGCATGTAATACTGATCAAACAAAATTAAGCTTTTAACTGTTCCTTTCAATAAACCTATTGGTTTATTGAAAACCAAAAGTACAATTATCTTAGCTATAAAAGCTTATTATCATAGAAAACTCCATTACTGAAAAAAGTCACTTTAATATATTTCTGAGAAAGAAATGCTTCACTCTCCAGGAACATAAATTATCTTCGGCCTTCCATTTTACATATGCACATATAAACACAACAGAGCTGTCTGCCTTCTTCAAGACCAGGGTCTGGACACCCTCACCTTTTTCAAAAAAACACAGGAACACAGAAGATGGGGAGGACAGAAGAAGGTTCCTGACAAGGACCACTAAAAGCAAGAGAATGCATGCATACCAGGTTCCTCGGGGTTCTCTCTCTTTTAAAAAGCTAAAAATAAACATGGTGAACACACATGATAAGCTAAACAGCAGAACAAACACTCTGGAATAAACTTGTTATCTAGATATTCATTTCCAAATATCAATTGTCACTAAGAGGGACCTAGTGCTCCTTAGAGAAACGACTGGTGCTGGAGTTGTGCCAAGATGAGCCTGAAAACAGCTTTATGCCAGAAAGTAGGAAATCCTTAAAAAAAAAAAAAAAAAAAAAAAAAAAAAAAAAGGAAAAAAAAAAAAAAAAAAAAAAAAAAAAAAAAATCCTGATGAGGCAGAACAACACAAAAGACAACTTGAAGGGAATCCCAGGGACTAAATCATGGCCATAGGAACATCAAGATGAATAACCACAACAAACTGATTAACAATGAATAAAATCAAGAATCCAGGCAGCTATACTGATGACAAATTAGAAAGAAAAGACCTAAGATTTGTAGGAGAAATTAGAATTAGAAAAATCATCCTTTGTCAAATAATATACCAACAACTATTTCACACAAGAATTATCAACAGATGCTCAAATGGCTGGGTGAGAGTAGAACATGGTCTCAAAAGTATTTCTACACATTGCTTATGAACTTCAAGAGGAAAAATGGTGAAGAAATCTGGCAGACACTGCCAGGCGTGGTGGTGCACACCTACAATCCTAGCACTCAGGAGGCTGTGGCAGGAAGACTGCCACAGCCACTCATTATGAAGCCAGCCTGGACTATATAATGAGCTCAAGGTCAGCCTGGGATACATAGCAAAAACCCTGTCTGAAAAATAAAAAAGAAATCTGGTCCAAATTATAGTTTATCTCACAGATACTATTTGAAATTATTTGATATAGGACTGTGAACATTATCTGATTTCAGTATAACTGTTTTTTTTTTTTTCTGTTCTTTTTATGCTATTCACTTTGATGGTTCTGAGAATGCCAACAGTAAAAATAATTACTTTGTCATGATTTGTTAACTCCAGACAGAGAACCTGAGTTAGAAAAACTCACTAGAGACCTTTAAATGTTTAAAGACTTGGTAATATTTAAAAGTTATTAAGAAGAGAATAAGTAAAAACTATTTACTCAAACTAAGAATGAAAGATGACTGACAGGTTTAAAAAACAGGAAAGCAAGTAAAACAATCGACTGTAGCCTAAAGTGTGCCACAGCTGTGTGTCTTCCTATCACGTGATAGGTACTTGAAGACTTGCTGAAGTAAAGATTTACCAGTGTGAGCAGAGACAGGTCCCATAATTAACAAGGAAAGGTAGAGATAGGGCCTCAGAGGCCAGGATCTGAGAGGAATACAAGATCTAGACCACCAGTAAGGCTTTAAAGTGAAAACAAAAAGCAAGACTTACTGAGAATACGCTCTGCAGGGAGCTGATCTTGACTGACCTTCACAGCCCTGACCTGGATGGCAAGCAGGTGTATTACAACTCCTCACAGCTACCTGAACACACCTGAATACTATTTACTGATAAATTAAGAGACCTACGCCAACTCTATTTCACAGTTTTAGATATCCCAATGTAATAAGAGCTTTGATACAGAACTGATATGTCTTTGTATATATTTAAACTCTGATCACTTCTCACTCTGTGATTAACAAATTACCTACGGGAAGGTCATTTAAGAAAAAGTAAATGCCCTATTGCTCACAAACCTCCCATGCACTGGTTTTAGCATCCACTGATTTCTGCCTGGATCATTTGTTATTATATCTGCAAAACAATTTTCAAAAATTTCATTCTTGTAAATTTACTATTTCACACACTATAGTGAGTATAATTTCTCACTGCACCACATGTATGTACTTACTAATACAGATTCTTGATTCTCTAGGTTTAGAACCCACTTTATTTTGTTATGCAAACAGTCCCAGATATGATAAATAGAAGCGCCTTCAAGCTGACTTCTATGTTCCTCTAACAGGTCTGGACCAACCATCTGAATATTCCTTCGCTTTCTGTCAGATGTTCCATTTTGTGCTTTCCCTGTGCCAACCCTAGAGTCAGCCATTTCTCTAAAGTGCTGAGTCTTTTCGGCAAGAGACTGAGAGATTATGGGGATGGTGTTGAAGATCAAACCCAGGGTCTCATGCTTGTTAGACAAGGCTGCTATCCCTGAGCTATGACTCCATATCTTTAAATTAAATTTTTTTTTTATTAAGACAGCGCTTGAGCCGGGCGTGGTGGCGCACGCCTGTAATCCCAGCACTCGGGAGGCTGAGGCAGGAGGATCGCTGTGAGTTCGAGACCAGCCTGGGCTACAAAAGTGAGCTCAAGGCCAGCCTGAACTGCACAGTGAGACCCTGTCTCAAAAAGACAAAAAAAAAAAAAAAAAAAAAAAAAAAAGACAGCGCTTGAAGCGCTGAGGTCATTGCAGTTGACCTTGTAGAAGTCGGAAAAATATAGCTTTCTTGGCATTAAAAACTACCTGAAAAGCAAAAAAAAAAAAAAAAAAAAAAAAAGACAGCGTTTGGCTATGTAGCCAAGGCTGGCCTCAAACTTGCAGTGATCTTCCTGTCTCAGCCTCCAGAGTGCTGAGATTACAGGTGTGCAACACCATGTCTGGCATATATTTTATTTTTGAGACAGGATCTTGCTAAACTGGCCACGCTGTCCTTCAGCTTGTGATCTTCCTGGCTCAGTTTCCCAAGCTGCTGGGATTATAGGTATGTGCCACCATATCCATCAGGAGTTAAGTTTGTAGAAATTAAAATGTGGCCTATGGGGCTGGCCAGATAGTTCAGTGGATTAAAGCACCTGCTTGGGGAGGTGCAGGGACCAGGTTTCCACCCCTGGTGTACCGGGCCCCTGAAGCACACTAAGAACACCACTGGCCATTGTGACTGGGCATGATAGCACCCCTATAATCCCAGCACTTGGGAGGCTGGAAACAAGAGAATCCCTGAGTCCAATCTACATAGTGAGACCCTGTAGACCCTATATACTAAGTATCCATTAAAAAAAAATTAAAGTAATAAAATGTGGCCTTAAAGTATGCTCATAAGTAATAGCATATTGGTAGCAGTACTTCTAGGCTTTTTTTTTTTTTTTTCTATAATTAGGACAGGGTTTACAAGATCTATAGGGTCTCACTATATAGATTGGACTTGTAGTGATTCTCCTGTTTACAGCTTCCCAAGTGCTAGGATTACAGGTGCATGCCACCATGCCTTGTCTCAATGGCCTTCTCAGCATGTCCCAGGGGATAGCACTGGCACTTCACAAAGGGGATCAAACCCTAGCCGCTGTGCTCTGCCTAAGCAGGCAATTTGGTCCACTGAGCTATCAAGCTGGCCCTACTAGGCCCTTTTAATAGAAATAACTTGAAGGTATATTTTTGTGTTATATTTTTAAAAATTCTATCCAATGTAAGAGAAACAATATGTCCTACTACATTATTTAATGGAACAGCCAAAAATAAACATGCACACCAAAAAACTGTAGTGGAATGTTCTGTAGTATTACATAATTTTTCCTCTTAAATTTTGTGTGAGATTTCCTCCTTCGCAGTAAACTAGTCAACTCGGTGTTTCAATTTATCAAATCAAAGCACATATAAAACTGTAACTGTTTCATGTTAAGCCAAAGACTCTTCTAGTAAAGACAGTATAAAATTTAACAAAATCCCAGGATAACTGACATCTGAAACAAGAAAATAATAACCATTTTTTTCTAAGATTATTTTTTAAATGCTAAAATTAAACTAGCAAGTAGACCAGAGAAGAGAAATTAATGAAAGAAGAGATCTAAACTGGATTACTTTATAAATACTAATAAATACTAATTCCTAGGGCTGCAGGGATAGCTGTACCAAATACATAAATAAATAAACGATTTTTTTTTTTTTTTGCCTTTTAAGAATTTTTTATTTTATTTTATTTTTTTGTCTTTTTGAGACAGGGTCTTACTATGCAGTTGAGGCTGGCCTAGAGCTCACTTTTGTATCCCAGGCTGGTCTTGAACTCGCACCAATCCTCCTGCTTCAGTCTCCCAAGTGCTGGGATTACAGGCGTGAGCCACCACGCCCATCTAAATGATATTTAAAAAATTTTTAAAAAATAAAAATACTGATTCCTTTGCCTCCTTCATACCCATGAATAATTCCTGTGACGGTTCTTCAAAACAACTTTTTTACTACTTCCACATAGCAAATAAAGGTTATCTAGATCAACAATTTCTTGTGAGAAATGATAAGTGGGATATTCATCAAGGCCACATCATAGTCCATCGGGTCCAGACAGGCTGAATGTACATCAAGTAGGACAGCACACTCCAAAGTCTCTTCCTGAACCTGTTCCTCAGGTTACAGAATTGTATCACACAGTTTCTTCAGTGATCCTTTAACCTAACCTGTACTTACCAAGTACCTAGTTATTCCCTCAAAGTGCACCTCCTCGAGGACCCTCCCACTGAGTCCCATAATCTCTGTTTTACTTCCTCTGGTGCCTCTTTTTCAATCTGCCCTGTCCTCTACCCCACGTAGACTGCACTGTATAGGACAGTGGAGGCAGACCTTTTAAGAGCTTTCAATGATAACGCACAGCCCACTGCGTCACATGTGCCATAGGTCCACCACCACTGGTATAGGGTATGGTGTGTCACTTCAGTCAACACCTTAGCAGAAACCTCAGGTCTTTCCACCACAGTTGACAGCCAGCATTCTACTTTTCTGGTAAATACCTACTCTTCAAGTGCATTCCTTTGTATGCTGCCTAAGAATGCCCCAGCTTAGTATGCTTTCGCATACTTAGTACACTTTTTCACATCTTTAATTTCTCTGCCCTTCTGTCTATAAAGCTGCTCAAGCACCTTGCATGTAAAAAGCAACTTTATCTTTTAAAAATTCAAGTTTCTCAAGGAAAATATTTTTCTCTTGTGTAGTTGGGGTGGCAAGACAACAGAATTAATATAGGAAACATAATTATTAACAAGATTATTTTATAGTATTTACCCAAAGAGCCAAATGCAGAAGAAGCAGATCTGTCCACACACTAGCAATCCTAAGCATCCAGCTGAGGACCTAGGGCCCATTGCATTGTCCTCTTTGAGTCCAGCTGGAGGCCTCATGCAAGTCTCTATCAAGGATCTGCACTGGGAAGCCCCACAGGCCAGTGGTGGAAGCTAGAAAGTCTGTGCAAGTGGAATGAAGGATCTGTGCCAGCAGGCTGAGGGATCGGCACTGGAGACAGGAAGTGATGCTCAAGGGAAGGATGAGTGCTCCCCTAATAAAAAGAACCACAGCTACCCTCAGCAACAGTGTGGACCCAAGTTCCTCCTAACAGTGAAAACAGTTGAGTTCCTATCAGGAAAACCAGTGTGACAAGCTTTTCCTGGGGAATCAACAGCACACCCTCTTCCGCTCCAGTTCTCCTTTCATGCCATGGGCAGCAATCCTCAGGTGGGTCTTCCAGCACCATGCTGACTCAGCTCAGCTGGGTGTTACAAAGTGACCATCAGTTAATCCAGCACAGCTCCCATTTATTCAACTCAATGCAGTCTGTTTTCCTCCTTCCTCACCCAAAATAGTTACTCATGGTTAGATTCACCTGCACATCCCTTCTCTTCATCATGCCAAATGTATGAATTCAGCCCTTACCTGTCCTCATGTGGACTACTACAGAAATGTTCTCACTTATTTTCTTACATCTAATCTCTTTTATTAATGTCTCTTTCTCATCTACCTTTCTGCACACTGCAATCAGAATACTCTCTACAAAAGCCAAAACAAATCACATTTCACCATGCTAAAAACAAATCCATGGCTTCACAGTGCCTCGATGCTAGAATACTAAGTCATCTATTATCTGGCCCTGTCCTGTCTGCTATAGAGATCCCTCTCATGAGACCTCTCTTGTACCATGAGCTCCAGTCTATAAAGGACACACAAACCCTACATGCAAGCTGTTGGCAACAAACATCCTGGCCCTGCTGCTCCACCCTCTGCAACTGCCATGTTCCCCTCCTGACTCATTTGACCCTACTCATCTATCAAGATCTAGCTGAAATATTTAGTCCTTCACTAAGCCTTAGGGCTCACACAAGTAGTTTATCAGTACTTTTCATCTATACATTAACCTCAACTACAAAGTATTACACTTTAATGTATTTATTACTAGTATGTTTGGCCCCCTTTTTGAATTATGAGCTCCAGACAAGCCAGTGGCTGCTTTGAACCTATCATTATGTTCTCAGTGGTTACAGCACCAACAGATGTTTAATAAGTACTGCTGAATAAATTGAATGAGAAAGCAGAGCACAAGGTAAGAGTATAACTTCACACAAACAATGTGAGCCGAATGTTACAAATCCCTACCTGATAAGTAACTGTCTTCTTTCCATCACCTTTAGTCTGAGGTAAGGTCAAAGGTCCAGATACTATCCAAACATCTTCAAACCTCTCTGTTAGTTCACGACAGTATATTTCTATTCTGAAAAACAAACCGAGAAGTACAAGATATTTTTACACACAGACATGAAAAGAAAAGCAGAACGCCATCCCAGTACCTAGAAAAGATAGCAAGAATACTGCATTTATGAAATTAACTTAAGAACATATAAAGTATAAACACAGATACAGTAATTTCCCAAAAGTTTTATTAAAAAAAATTAAAAATCGCACAACATGACTTACCTACTTTTCTTGGTATATACTCAAGACATAAGCCAGGCATGGTGGCACACACCTATAATCCCAGCACTTGGGAGGCTGAGGCAGGAGGATCGCTACGAGTTCAAGACCAGCCTAGGGTGCAAAAGTGAACTCAAGGTCAGCCTGAACTGCATAGCAAGACCCTGTCTCAAAAAGAAAAAAAAAAAAAAAATTCTACGAAAGCATTTTTCAGGCTTAGAGGCATGGCTCCATGGTATAGCATACAGCTTGCCTGCATGTGGCACACCGTTTGCCTCTAGAATCCCCTGCCCCCAACATACAGTCTAGGCCAATTTGTGAATAAATATTTTTCAAAAGAGTTATGTCATTCAGGGCAAGGGAGATAGCTTGGCAGTCTAAGCACCTGCCTGACAAGCACAAGGACCCAGGTTCAATCCCCAATACTATATGCTATGCCACCCCAGAACCCTGGGTGCGCTGTGCCAGCCACCAAAACCGGGCATGGTGGCACACACCTGTAATCCCAGTGCTGGGGAGGCTGACACAGGAGGATCACTATGAATCCAAGCTGCCTAGTGAGACCCTGTACCAAATAAATAAATAAATAATAAAAGAAAAAGAATTATGTCATTCCAACAGCCTAACAAAAGCAGCCCCACTATAGGACTAGTTTTATTTTAATATTTCCTATATAATTCAGTATTATATTAATTGTATGGATTTCAAGAAATAAAATTACTGAACACAGATTTCAATGACTTAATTATATGTAGAGCTTGTGCTAAATATTTTAAACAGGATTATATCAAGGCTTTCTAGGTTCCAAAACATAACAGTTTTAAAATAATCTTTACAACAGTGGAATTCATCATTTAAAAACTTTTTTTTTTTTTGGGGGGGGTGGTGGGACTGGCTCAACCCATCCAGAGGACAGGGCTGGCATAGCATATGATGCTGGGGATCAAACTGCAGTCCCCTGTAGCTGCCTAAGCTTGTCTAAGCATGTGCTTTAGACCACTGAACTATCTCACTGGCCCTAAAAACTTTAAATAAAATTTACCAGACTATAATGGCAAGTTAGCCGGGCATGGTGGCGCATGCCTGTAATCCCAGCACTTGGGAGACTGAGGCAGGAAGATCAGTGCCAGTTTAAGACCAACCTGGGCTACAAAAGTGAGCTCAAGGCCAGCCTGAACTGCACAACAAGACCCTATCTCAAAAAGACCAAAAAAAAGAGCCTCTTGGGCAAATAAAGTCGGGCACACAGGACCATGGTTCAATTCCCAGCTTCACAAGCTGCACCAGATCAGCCCTTAAGGCAGCATGAATAAGCCAGAAGAAAAAAATAAATAAAATAAAATGGCAAGTTATTTTATATGCATTTTCTTTACTTGATCTTTTGTATCTTCTTACAGTGTAGCTGGAAGAGTCCTCCCAATGAGAGATAATACTTACTACTCCTCAGTTTCTTATCTAAAATATAGTATCAAATTATCTTATAGCATATATGCCTAATACATACTACTTTACAAGGTAAAGTTTTCGTGCCATAAATTCATCTCTTAAGAAAAAAATGTTGGGGCCCGGCAGGATGGCTCAGTGGTCTAAAGCGCCTGCTTGGGAAAGCTTGGGTGGCTTCAGGGGCCGCAGTTCGATCCCTGGCACCACATGCTGCGCCAGTCCTGCCCTCGGGGTGGGCTGAGCCAGCCATAAAAATGAGTGAATAAACAAACAAAGGTTCTGAAACAAAAAAAGAAAAAAATGTTAAATGTTCCCACAGGTAAGTAATCCCCTAATCCAAAACATAGAAAGAAATTTCAAAAGGTAAAATATCCCAAGTCTCCAAAAAATAATTTGTAATAAATGATCTACAAATTAAACAGATTTAAAGAAATGTATCAACCAATCTAGGTACAGTAGTCCCTTGCTATTTTGCAGTTCAACCTTCATACACTATTTAACAGATTTGCAAAAAATATTAACCTAAGTTAGTATCTTTTTTTTTTAACTTTATTTATTTATTTATATTTTGGCCAGCTCAGCCTGCCCTGGGGGTGGGACTGGCGCAGCATGTGGTACTGGGGATCAAACTGTGCTCCCTGCATTTGCCTAAGCTTTCTTTCTTCTTCTTCTTCTTTTTTTTTTTTTTTTTTTTTTTTGTGGAACCAGGGATTGAACTTAGGACCTTGCACTTGCCAGGCAGGCACTTGTGCCCCTGAGCTACCTCCCCAGACCAGACCTAAGCTTTCTTAAGCAGGCACTTTTAGACCACTAGGCCATCTTGCTGGCCCCTAATCTAAATTATTTATCATGGATTTTTTGATACATTGTGAAATTTTGCAGTACCCTATAGTACATGTTTATTGTTAAAATTACGTAGGTTTACAAGTTTAGAAAGTGGTTATGAACAACAGAAATGTTTAAAAGTGTGGGGAAGGTTTGTAAGAGTGTGAGAAGGGCATATAAAGCCTTAAAATATATATACTTACTAAAATAAACATAGTATCACTACTTTGCTGGTTTTCATTTACTGTGGGAGTGTCTAGAACATAACCTCCACAATAAGTAAGGGACCACTATACATAGAGACCATGTGTGAAACCTAATTTAAACCAACCAACCAACCAAAAAAATCTAAGAGTAATCAAAGAGCATGAATATTTGGAAAGTAGTAAAAAGGAACTGTTCTTCTTTATTCTTGGGGCAACAGGAGTTCTGTGGATCACCTCTTATAAGAATTCTTTGCCAAGGTCTCACAAGATGGCACAGCAGACTACAGCACCTGCTTAGGCAAGCTTAGGCAGGCCCAGGGATGCGGTTCAATCCCTGGCACCACATGGGGCACCAGCCCCACCCCCAGCCATAGAGTCTGGGAGTGGGGCGGGGCATGCCTGTAATCCCAGTGCTGGGGAGGCTGAAAACAGGAGGATCACCACAAGTTCAAGCTGTGTAGTGACACTCTGTAACAACTACATACATTAAAATAGTAAAAAAAATAATAATAATAATAGTAATAGTAATAGTAATGGTAATAGTAATAGTAATAGAATCCAAAGCAGCAGAAAGGGAGAGGAAGCAGATGAAAAAGAACTAAGATTCAGTATGCACACACACACCAGCACCTCACGAGTACAGTGATCATTATGTGCTGCAAATATGGACTAGTACAAACTAATACCTGAAAAAAATCTTCATTTTTAAAAAACACATTGAAATATTTATGAATCAAACAATGTAGCTGCAACCTGAGTGGAAAAAATGAGGGTATGTAGATGAAATAATTGTGGTTATAAGTGACAACCACAGTTAGCAGAGAATGATGCCCTCTTAATTATTTCATACCATAAAATACTCTATGAGGAAAACACAGTAATTTAAAAACCTCCATCGGTGCTCATATTACATGCTTAAGAGACCACTTCACAGGCTTATTAACAGTATCAGGAAAATACAGATCCAGATGACTTTTTCTTTCCCTTTTCTTCACTTTTTTTTATATTTGGTACAGGGTCTACAGGGTCTCACTATGAAGACTGGACTCGCAGTAACCCTCCTGTTTTCAGCCTCCCAATGCTGGGATTACAGGTGTGTGTCACCATGCTGTCTCAGTATGCCAGCCAGGGTGTGTGTTGGAGGGGGAGGGGACCGACACAGCACCCTGGGGATTGAACCCCAGCTGCTGTGCTCTACCCAAGCAGGTGCTTTAGTCTGCTGAGCTATCTGGCCAGCCCTCTGTTTTCTCTTTTGAAACAGGGTCTCATCATGTAGTTCAAACGGCTTAACTGTATAGCCCAGGCTAGCCTAGAACTCCCAGAGATCCTCCTGGCTCAGCTACCATGTGAAATTATAGGCATCCACCACCACATCCAGCTCTGAGGATTTTATAGATGGGTTTTATTAAAAACTAGCTAATGAAGCTAGGCATGGCACCACAAGCATTTAATCTTATCCCTTTCAGAGGCTTACACAGGATTGTGAATTATGGACAACTTAGGGACTCAATGAGACCCTTTCTCAAAAAATAATTTTGCTATAAAAAGGACAAGGGATATAACTCAGGGCAAAGGTTCAATCCCCAGGATCATTAAAAAAAGGAAAAAAAAAAAAAAAAAAACAAGTAACCCCTAGTTAATGGTTACATGGAACTTTACCAGCACTTTTTCTTAAAAGCTTGGGAATATCAGAATATAAGAAAACCATCAGGTGTGATGACACACGCTTGTAATCCCAGGAGGCTGAGGCAAGAGGATCACTTCAAATTTGAGGGCAGCCTTGGCTACAAAAGTGAGTTCAAGGACAAACTATACAGCAAGACCCTGTCTTAAAAAGGCAATAGAAAAAAAAAAAAAAAAAAATAGGTGCCTTCTCTGGACACACTCAAAAAGATATTACTTTCTCAGGTATTAATAGGATTGTTAAGTAGTTTCTTTCAAAATTCACTTTCACAGGCTGGCAAGATAGCTTAGTAGACTAAGCACCTTCTTAGACAAGTGCAGGGACTAGGGCTCAATCCCCAGCACCATATGCCATGCAGGCTCCACCACCAGGCACCCTGAGCCAGCCACTGAGATCAGGCGTGGTGGCACAAGCCTATAGTCCCAACACTGGGGAGGCTAAAACAGGAGGATCACTATGAGCCTGAGCTGCGTATCGAGACCTTGTACCACATACATTTTAAAAAAAAATTAAAGCTCACTTTTGAACAGCAGCAAAAACAAAAACACAAGCTGCATTTTGAAGTCTGCTCTCCCACAGACTATACTCCCAAAGTACAGCAACAGAAATGACCCAAAGGGCTTGCCTTCAGTAGGATTAGCATCTTGAGAGTAAAGACAAAGCCAGCTGATATACACTAATACATCCTCCTCTCACAGAACTCATCTTCCACAGAATGTACTTGAAAAGCTCTCACAACTTACCTGTTCCAATATCCAGAATTATTCTCAAAATTCTGAGGTACAATATTAGAAAGGTAAAAGGTTTCAGCCATGGCTTTCTGTTCAAAAAAAAAAAAAAGTAATTTACACTGCAATGTTCAATCTTTACGTTATTTTACAAAGCAAACAAAAAACCAGTTTCTATTCACACACTACTTCATAGGCAGTTAGTGCTTACTTGGATAAATGAAAATTGCAGGTAATCTGGGACAGAAAGACTTATTATCCAAGTAAGGACTTCAAAGTTTGGAGTGCTTAACTTGGCTTATCATTTATAAAATCCAAATCCATAATGTAAACTCAAATAACTAAAAGCTTCCTAAGTAAAACTTAAGAGCAAGTTCCGCTTTTAAGTCTCTGGCAGAGAATTTCTTAAGTATAGTCAACTTCAAGAATACTAAAAGGTATTCATACAAGCACACTAGTTCAAAAGCAGCAGAGAGAAAATATTCTACGTAATATGGGAAGCTTAACTGATGCCTGGCTCCATCTTTCAGTTTCTGCATGGGGGTTTTTGCACAATTTCCCAGCAGATCAGAATGAGTATCAGAGTTGAGAACCACTGACTTAATAACCACTGCCTTAATAACAAGCATCAAGAATTCACACAGTAAGCCAGGCATGGTAGCACACACCTGTAATCCCAGCACTCAGGAGGCTGAAGCAAGAGGATCACTGGGACTTTGAGGCCAGGCTAGGCTACATAGTTAGCTCAAGGCCAGCCTGCACTACACGTGAGAGCCTATCTCAAAACAAACAAAAAAGGTCCACACAATAATGTTATGAAATCCTCCTCCCAACCCCTTTTTGGCAGAGAAATTATCCTAAATTAAAGGAGATGGGGGGGCCTGGCAGGATGGCTCAGTGGTCTAAAGCGCCTGCTTGGAAAAGCTTGGGCAGCTTCAGGGACCGCGGTTCAATCCCCGGCACCACATGCTGCGCCAGCCCTGCCCTCGGGGTGGGCTGAGCTGGCCATAAAAATGAGTGAATAAACAAACAAAGGTTCTGAAACACGAAAAATAAATAAATAAATAAATAAATATATAAAGGAGATGGGGCTGGGGAGATAGCACCTAGGCACAAGTGCCTGCCTGGCAAATGCAAGGTTGTGAGTTCAAACTGCAGTCCCGAAAAAAAGAAAAAATAAAGGAGACTACAGATGTAAGATAACACAATGTAACTGTGGTTCATGACTGGATCCCAGACTGAAAGAGCTATAAAGGACATAATTGGGGGCCAGCAAGATAGCTTAGCTAAGTGCTTGCTTAGGCAAGTTCAGGGACTTGGGTTCAATCTCCCTGGCACCACATGCCTTGCCAGCCCCATCCTTAGGCATGCTGAATTGGCCGAGACCTGGTATGGTGGCGCATACCTATAATCCCAGCACTAGGAGGCTAAAAACAGAAAGATCACTGCAAATCCAAGCTGCATAATCGGACCCTGTACCAAATACATAAAAATTAAAAATTAAAAAAAGGACATAATTGAGAATCTGGTTAACCTGAGTATCAACTATAATTTAGACAAAGTTGTACAAATATAAAAAATACATCCATACATACTTCTTGGTATGACACTCTTCTATCTTATATACAAACACCCTCATTCTTTTTTTTTTTTTTTTTTTTTTGTCTTTTTGAGACAGGGTCTCGCTATGCAGTTGAGGCTGGTCCTGCGCTCACTTTTGTAGCCCAGGCTGGTCTCGAACTCGCACCAATCCTCCTGCCTCAGCCTCCCAAGTGCTGGGATTACAGGTGTGCGCCACCACGCCCGGCTCTCATTCTTAAACAATACATGCACCGGGGCACTCCATTTGGGAATACAGTATTACATCTATAACTTTTTGTCAGTAGATTTAAAACATACTGACACACACACACAGAGTATAAATGTACCAAACATGACTGCCATATTATACTTTCAACTCTTCTACAGGTCCAAAACTTTTCAAAAAAGAAAAAAAGAGGGCTTTGGGTATAGCTCAATGATAGAGCATCTGCCTAGAGTGCACAAAACCCTAGGTTCAATCCCCAGACATAAGGAAAATAAACAGTAAAAATAATGGTAATTTAAAAGATGAGGCTGGGGAGATAGCTCTATGGCACAAGTGCCTGCCTAGCAGCTGCAAGGTCGTGAGTTCAAACCCCGGTCCCTCTAAAAAAAAAAATTTCGAGTTAAGTAGACAGGCTGGTGAGATAGCTCAACTATCTAAAGTCCCTGCTTAGACAAGCTTAGGCAAACACAGGGACTGCAGTTCAATCCCCAGCATCACATGCTGCACCAGCTCCACCACCAGGGCAGGCTGAGCCGGCCATAACACACATACATACATACATACTTACATATATACATACATACATACATACGAGATAAAGGGCCAGGGTTGATTGTTTTATTTGACAGGGTTTGACTATGTACCCCAGACTGGCCTTGAGCTTTCAATTCTCCTGCCCCAGCCTCCTAAGTTTTGGGATTATAGGCATGAGCCACCACACTCAGCTTTTTATTTCCTTTCTCTACAATTTGGTTTCCCTCATTCAACTTGTTTAAAAATTATTCAGGCCAAATGTGGTGATGCACACCTATACTTCCAGCACTCAGGAGACTGGGACAAGAGGATCACTGCACGTCTGAGGCCTACTTAGGAATACACAGTGAGTTTAGGCCAGCCTGAACTCATAGCAATATCCTGTCTCAAAAAAACAAAAATAAAAGCAAAAGTAAAAATAAACAAAACACAAAAATGACTCAGCATCTCACAAGAAAAGGAGAAAGAGAATTCAGAACAAAATGAACAAAGAATGAAGTTCCTAAAAGATTTTAAGATTTGCCTCCTAGAGGGTCCCTCTGATATAGGGATGATATAACAACTTCCAAATAACAGGGGAAAGACTATAATTCCTAACCTACTAGGACTCCTAACCAATATGCCCTTGATACACAAACATCAGCCCCCTACACCCATCCCTCCCAAAAATATGCCTACACTTGAAAATTTGTTATTTCCTGCTGGAGCCATGTGTCCACGTGACCAGCCACTTCCAACATAGTCCTCGTTGAAGGCACTGAATGTTGGTGGGATACTGGGATCAGGCTTGAATTTACAGTGTTTTCTGTCTGCGTCACCTGAAGAAAATACACAAAATGAGAAGGTTATCAGTGAACTGATATCCCTCCAAGTTCTCTAGGCAAGGCAAGCTGGCTGCTACCAGATGGTGTCCCTTCAAGCAGCTAATAGTAGGGATTATGTGGCTCAGTTCCTGGCATAGTTTGGATACTATATCTGAATTCAAAAAGCCCTGGTCTGGGAAAGAATGCTTCTCATACTGTGAAGCTAATTTTCATTCTGTCCTTTCTAATTAGACACACTATTCTAGATATATTCATGTAAAATAATAATTGAAATAAGTGGGGGGGGGGGTCAAATAGCTCATCAGATTAAAGTGCCTGCAAGCAGGCACAGGGACAGGGAGTTCTCCAAGCCTGTAGTAGAGTGCTGCCCCACCCCACCCTAGGGGCACATTGAGACGCAATTGAGACTGCATGTAATAGCACATGCCTATAATCCCAGCTCTTGGGAGGCTGTAAACAGGAGGACCACTATGAGTCCTATCTAATAGTAAGACCCTAAACACCCTGTAGCCCCTTACTTAAAAATACAAAATAATAATAATCAAATGGCTATATTTAAAAATCTTAGCTACTAAAGAAACTACTTTTCAAAAGGACACTTATGTATTGTATTCTTCACAACTATATTCTGACTTTTTTTTTGGCAGTACCAGGGATTGAACTCAAGACCTTGCACTTGCCAGGCAGTTGCTTATTCTACTGAGCTATCTCCACATATCTCCGCAGCCCTGACAAATTTTGTGCACTGAAATAATGGATAATAATAAATAAATATGGACTCACAACAATTTATTCTGGGCAGGCACAGCATGGGGCAGCTGTCTCTGATACCTTGCTTAGTGCCTCATAAGTTATGACAAAACAACCATTTAAGTTATGAGCTCCAGGCAGCATCACATGGGAGAAAAGAAATTTCAAGTGTTACTCCTTCTGATACTTCCAGAATGATCTGCCATAAAAGTCGTCAACAAATCCCAACGCTATCTTCCACTGTCATGAAGTCAGACCTCGTTAAACTACAGAAACTATGCATGTAAACAAAGTACATTTAGCCCTCTACTCCTGTACTGGCCAGGAATTGCAATGCATGTCTAGAATCCCAGCACCCTGAGGGGCAGAGGCAAGAAGAAAATAATTTCCAACACAGCCTGGGAAACAGGGACCCAGCAGGATCCTATCTCTAAAAAAGAAAGAAAGAAAGAG